>VXAZ01009477.1:4533105-4583818 GCA_013399875.1 Gymnorhina tibicen
TGCTTGCCCCGGCGGGGGCACCCCGGGCAGGGTGAGGGGCGGGCAGCCGGGCGGGGGCGAGCGGCGCCTCCCCAGCAGCACCTCTCCGCGCTGCCTTCCCGGCCGCCGATGTGTTCGCGTACTGCAGATACTAACCGAGCAGCCGTCCCCAGCGCGAAAGCTGCAATCACACTCCCTTTGCAAAAATAGGCTTGGGCAAAAAAAAGCACCTCTCTCACCATGTCCGCTCCCCACGGAGGTTCCCACTAACTTGCAGGCGTTCTCCTCGCTGGGCACAGACTAATACGGCTTTTTCTGGCGTGCGCATCCTTTCGTTACTTCGGTCCAGAGCATGTTAAGGCGCTAGAGCATTTCTTCCTTCCGTTTAATTAATACATCGGGACTGCTGGATCTAATGCTTTTCTGGATTATGTTTCTTCAAGCAGTGCTTTTATTTATCTTCTCGGCCATCTCCCAAGTGCCGTTTATATGCACAATCCTAGCAAGTTTTGCAGATAGGCATCTTTGAATGGTGGTGTGTACAAACCGTGTCACAGTTTGAGGAAAAATTGCTGAGACATTTAAGTAGAGCTGAAAGCACTGGGACTGTAGGATAAAGCTTAACTTCCTTTTTATTTAGTACAGTCTGATTTAGAAAATGTTCACGTTCAGTGTCTTGTAAGAAAATACATCTAAAGAGGGGTGGAAAGAAAGCCACATAGTGTATGTGAAACATATTCATATGCTGTTTGCAGCATTGTGAATCCTGGATCTCAGTCATCTTCTATTTCTATCAGAAACTGTACAATAGCAGATGTACACCTTAATATTAATTTTTTTGGTTTTTTGTTGGAGGGTTCTTGAAAAATCTGCTTTTACAGGAAATACAGCTGTTACGCAATATTGGCATGAAGACTGGCAACTTTTTTTTCCTGTCAGCATTATGTGACTTGTATCATAGTGTTGCCTAACACCTAAAGACAAAACAGAAAAATACTTCTGTGAAAGATAATTTGTCATCTCAGTTTACGAGAGTTTTTTATTAGTACTTGTCACTGGTAAAGATTTTTGGGAGACTTGTACAATGGCAGCCTTACTGCAGGCTTGACTGTTAAGCTTAGTTCATGTTATCTGAATGCTTAATAGGGAAGGAGAAGCATTGAGCATGCTAATACAGCTCAGCACATACACAGTAATGTTAAACTCCAGCACCTGACAGCAGCAGCATGTTATGTAAAACAGCACTCCCGATAATGTGTGTCAGGCTTAACACAGATTTGGCAAACCCAGCCTTAGATAAAACTTAAAAATGTTTAGAATGTTGTACCAATGATAAAATGACCTTGAATGTGGTAAACTGAGGCTTGGGGGAGGTTTATCGTGTAGTTGATTCAAAAAAGCCTGAGAAATGCGTTTCATGTGGAGTTTTGGGTCTATAATCTGCAGTGCTATGTAAGCCGTGATTTTTACTCTTCTCTTTCTTCCACTTTGTCCAAGTTATGAGAATTACTTGGAAAAGTCAGTTGCTTTCAGACATATTTTTTCATGTAGTCTTCCATCTGTCTATTCTTAGAAAGCTTGGATTAATGGTCTCTAAAGCTATTAGATGTGTGTAACTTTCTGAATGCCAGTGGTAGAAAGCACTGGAAATCTGATATTACCCTGGTAATTACTGCAGTTTTTCTTTTTAGTTATTTATTTTAAAAATAGTACTTAGGGACAGATGGATTCATAAATGTTTTGTAGATAAACTAGAACTTTTTAAAGAACACCCTATGCAAGCAAAAAGCATTCTGTGACTTGAATACTTTCAGGATGACATCTGTAGGCCTACTACATGTAAACAGTGATCTTCATATTTTCTTCTTTTGGTAGGACCTGATAAACTTCCTAAAATCTTTAGAGTTTACCCTGCAATGTAAACACTATGTTTTTTTAAATGTTTAAAGATGCACATGAGAGTTTACTCAATTAAAAATGCCCTTTATTTGCATTATGCTACTAAAGTGAATTTGTATTTTTGCCACGTGTTGATTGGAAATTTCGATTTTCCTTCCTCTCCTCTTCACACATTCTTATGTCTAATGATTTCTCTTCTTTACTTGCTGCTCTTTTTTTTGTTTGGTTTTTTTTTTGGTAAAGTGGTGTTAAGCACTACCTCCTGCAAATTCTGCTGCTAGCATGCAGAACCTAGGGAAACCCTGCTAGGATGGATTTCTGTTTCTTTTGGGAATAATTTGAGTTTGATACGTCACTTCTGAGATGTGAATGCAACCTATTAATGCTCTGTATTTCTGGAAGCATCAGAGCTTACGCTGTTTGAGACAGCTTTGCACAGATTGGAGCTCAGCTCTGTGCTGTTCAGTTCTCCTCAAGGAACTCTTCTCTAGTCCTGTGAATGACACGCTTCTCTGTAAACAGGGATCTCCCTCATTAGTTTGCCGAATGCTCGAGGTGGGGATGACCTTGTATTATGTGTGGCCTTTTTTAGTCTTGGACATACATTTTCCCGACTTCTCCCATGGGATGCACACATACTGTGCAAGAGAAGTGAAGGGGAACAAGTATCCTGCCGCCTGTTTATTAGCTGTGTGTTCAGGGAGGACCTCTTCCCTGTACAGGAGTTCGGGGTTTTTTTTAAATGCTAGAAGGACCAAAGGTATGTGCAAAATAGACTTTCACTGTTTAGTCTTTACAATCAAGAATCTAAAACATTTATAGTTGATACGGAAATTACCTTTTTTTTTTTTTTTTGTTTTTATTTTATTTTATATTTCTTAGGATGTGTAATTTGACCAGAGTGAAAATAATTCCAAGTTCCAGGAGAAAACAGAAAATATTTTCCCCTAAATGCATAGGCTCCTTCCTTAATACGTAAATGCAAGGTCTGTTTTTTGTGGCACAGAACCCCCATAAGGGAAGGCCTTTGCAAGAAGCGGGGTGGCAAGCTGGTGAGAGGATTAAAACCAATTTTTGTCCCTTATATTTGTTAAAGGTGTCCGGACTTTCAGGAGCAATATGTACCTAAAGTGATGAGAAACGTGTAATTTAGCTGTTTGATCTTGTGATGTTCCTGATGCTAGTGTGTATGGTTTTCCGGAGTTGTGGAGTTTCTTAAAGTAGAGGCAGACCTGCTTTTAGCTGTTTGTGGTAGCAGACACGAGCAGGACACACTGAAGTAGGGCTGACAGGGTTATGGTCTTTTTCACTGTCTTCTGAGACAGTGAAAACTACCATGCCTGTCAGGAATCAGAAGCATAATCAGCGTGAGCAGCACATGTTCCCCATGACCTATGGAGTCATCATCTCTTTTCATCTCTTTTTTTTTTTTTTTTTAAGGTTGGAATGCTGATGTTCCATGTTGCACTCTCTTCTAATTCCTTTTTAAAAAATTTTTTTTTCATGTTTTAATTAGCTTGCAGTAAACCAGAATGTTCTGCTTGTGTGAACGTATTGTGTGCTGCCTTATTTTCTACATGGATGTAATAGTTCTGAGTGTGACTGCCAGTGGAAAGTGTAAGTGTGCTTTGCAACACTGGAAGAGTAGTTTGAAATAAATTTAAACATTACTTAGGATTCATGTTTGACATGCAAAAGATTTTATTCACTCAGTGCTGGGTTTTTATGCTTGAGATAATAAAAGAATGAAGTTTATGGCAGAGAAGTTTGAAATGAAGAATGCTATGTGTTCACATTTCAAGGACAGCAGTTTTGTGATTTCAGTGTCTTCTTTTCCAGATTATGACAGCATTTAAGCAATGAGTGCCACTTTAAATCTGACTAAAAGTCATATGCTTACATGCCATCCTACACAAAGATTCTGTGGAATTAGAGGACACAAAAGGAACCAGAAGAAACAAGATCTGAAGATTATTGTAAGATAAATAACTAAACAGTAGAAGAACTATGTGAATCTCTCAGTGAAACAGAATAGAAAAAAAAAGTTGGTTTTTTTTTTTTAAATCCCTCAGTGCTTTTCATGTGCTGCTTATCTTTAAAGGGGTTTATCAAAATATGTGAGATTCTGGTAGCTGCAGTCATCAAACATCTGATTGCCAGAATGCACTGAAGAAAATGCTCAAAAGCAATCTTGGATATTAGAAGCAATTTTAGAATGAAAGAATGTCAAAACCCACTTTGGATATCCTTTGTTTATTTTAAAAAGTGTTTCTTGTACTTGTCAGTATGTGACTTTTGAAGATACACCAGGGACTGGCACAAGAGACCACTGTTTAACAGCTCATGTGAGGGATGGTGTGGCTGAGATTGCAGCATTTGTACCTTCCTCTCTAAGGCACTGCACTGCAGTACAGATACTGAATATGATCTCAAATTCTATTTTGGAATTGAGCTGGACTGCTTGTTTGTAGTGAAGGGGTTTTAGCTAGGACATGTAGTCCATTTCTTTTTTGGGAATTACCTGTGAACGTTTTATATATAAATTTTTTTATTTCAAAATTGGTTGCCAAACATTTTATACCACCTTTAAGATTTTATTACTGGGTGAAATCACTTGTCTCGTGCATGTACTGTCTTGTCCTGTGTTCTGCATCTGGGAGTTGTCTGTATTGGATGGGTGAGAAGGCAGCTGAGGAAACTGTAGCAAATAGTTGGTCCACCAGGGAAGTTTCTTGATAGCCCTGTGAGTTGGCTGACTGATGTTTTGAGAGACAGAGCTGCATTTCCTTTCAGAGTCTGAAGATGTTTTGATGCATCCTGCTTTTTGGAATTGTGAAGACCTGAGGAAAATCCATTGTAGGAACTTAAAATGTGGACAGACTGTAAAGAGAGAATACCACTTAATTTCTGACCCAAGATTTAGAATGGTCTTGAGAGCTATGTCTGACTTTCACTTCTCTATTTACGTGCTATATTATTACAGGCGTATTTTAAAGGTGGTTTTTCCTCTTACGTGGCTGTGTGGAAAGTGCTCAGGATGATTGTAATTCAAGAAAATAAACCAGTCTTTCTTTAGCAAGGATATGGATTTGTTGAAGTATTTCTCTGAATCAGAGAAATACTGACAGTGGACTGACCCCAGAAAGTATGGGAATTAAACTGAAAAGACAAGTCTTTTTCTTCTGATTTCTGATTCATGTAGGAAATCTCCATTACTTTTGGTTTTGTTTTCTGAATTACACCTAGGCTTTTGTTTAAATTTCCTGATCTGACTCAAATGAAGCTTTGTGTGGATGACAGAAGGAAAGTTAGAAGCATATATGTATATATTCCTATACTTCCTAATAAAACTTTAGTGACATAAATTTGTTTCGTTTGGTGTCATGGTACTAGTATATAAGTAACCTTTGAACTGTAAAATGACCATGTTTTATCTGGGTGAATGAAAGAATTTTAACTTCTTACTGTGTTTGTTTGACACAGTTACACCCTGGAATTTCTCCCTATACCAAAGTAAGGATAGTCTGGCATCATTTTCTATCTCCAGTCTGTATTCTGCTAAAGACCTATGCGATGTTTCGCGGGTCTATGGCACTCTAAGCCATGTCTGGCTGTGTTGTCTGTACCACTCTGGAAATGGAGGGCCTCTGAGGCTGCCTGATGCATCTCAGTAACTGAGAAAAGACATAAAGGAACTAGTTTTGATAAGAGTTTAAGCCTTTTATAGGCAACTACAGCAATATGGAGCTTACTGCAGTATTTTGTGACCATCAGAGGCACAGCTGTGGTATTTCTTTGTTCTCCTTGTAAGAAATAGAGCAGCTTAAGGGCACTGCCTGCACCATCATGAGAGGTCACCCCAGTTTCCTAACAAAGACTAGCTGGAACTCCCTTGTGGTTTTACTGCAGTGTAATTTTATGCGGTAGTCCCTGGTTATTAAGTGTGAGATTCATTAACTAATTATATATTCACTTATTAAAGAACTTTTTCTTTTCTTTTTTTTTTTTTAAGCATAAGAACTGTGATGCAACTTGTGAGGTGAAGGGCTTAAACTCTTCAAATATGTTGCTGCTTCTCCAGCCCAGTGATGTTACCCAGCTACTATAAGTTGGAACAAATGTTTTTGAGGCATGTGATTTAGTAGAAGCTTTTCTTAGCTTCTCAGAATTGCTTAATAAAAACAAACTGGTATCCAGATTCCTTCTGTTAGGAAAGGGAAAGATATGATAGGTAAGGTGTCATAACATGAGCTGTGTTAACTTACATGACAGCTGCAATTTCTCTATAAAATGTAATGCTATAATACTCAGATTTAAAGTAATATTGATGTGTTCATAAGAGCATTCACACTAGCAACTGCATTAAATTGTAAATAAAAAGATGATGTCATTCTTTCAGTGTTGCAGCATACATTAATGTTTACCATAGCCAGGAACGACTTCCTTATAATTGTCATGTGGTTGAAGACAAGTGGAAGTATACACTTTCCTAGTGATTCAGTAGACTTCTCAGAGGGACTTTAGCAAAAATCTGCAAGGTATCATTCTGTAAGATGCATGGATCAGTTAATTTTTAACGTGGATGACATTGTGGTGCAAGACAAGGTTTTTGTAACCGAGATGGAGTGACAATATCATTGCGTTTTGTGAGACAGGTTCCCAGAGGATTTGAGTAATAATGCTGCATAACAACAGACTTGTATTACGTGGTTGTCTTTTACTTGACTCTGGGAAATAATATCTGAAGGATATTAGCTGGCAGAACCAAATGCCAAACACTGGCATGTCCTATCTCTCTACCTCTGTGAAAACCTCTCTGGAATTCTACTGTGAAAACTGACTGCACTGAATTTGAAGTATATCTCTGCTTAAATCCTCCTTTCAAAGGAATGATGAAAGGAAGCAACACAAAATTTGCATTGGCTGTCTGTGAGTTTTCCTGGGGATTGCCAGAATGTGGAGTTGTATTAATGGAATCAAGCCAGAAGTGGCTGTCTCTTACAGCTATATTTCTTCCTTTTAAACCAGGCAAAGCTGGAAAAAAACAAGTACCTGGGATTTGTGTGGGATGCGTTCTCTGGCTTCAGAAAAAGGAAAAAGAGAAAGAGGAATGTATCTTCCTTTGCTGAATATGCCAGATAATTTCCCTCGGTGTATGAACATCTTCATTCCTGTGATGGGCAAGCAGAATTCCTTGTATATAAATTTAGGTGGAGGAATGAATGGAATTTGAAGACTTTTCAAAGTAAGCCTAGGCAGTTGGATAGGTCTGCATAAGACTCAGTAAACTGCTGAATAGAAGGATCCATTCACTGGTAACTGATCCTCATCGTACATCAGGAATGCAGCCACACTGATAAACATTTGAACATCACCTGTGGTGTGTATATTTCCTAGATGTAAAATGGAATAATTCAGTTAGAAGTAACATGCCAAGCACAAGCCAGATCATTAAACCTCTCTCTGCAGACACATGATCTTCATCCTGAAGCAATCTTTGTAAAAGCATTTGGTTCCAGTGGTGACAGAAGCAACCTAAATACCTGTACAGATAGATAAGAATTCCTAGCCCTGCAACAATCTGTGTGCTCCTAACACTGGGGATTTGCCAAAAAATAAGCATCAATCATATAACTTCATATTTTTGTCTATTTTCTGCCCATTTATGAAGTGGATTTTGCAATGCTAATGCATAGACAGTTATGTGCATTTATAGTCTATTGCAAGTACCAGGGAGATGGAATGCATATTGCCTTTTCCATGCAAGAGGAAAATAAAATTCACAGTATGTGATGCAGGGGAAATACTCAGCAAGGTTCTCTCCATCCCCATTTCTTTCTTTCTTCTGGTGTTACAGGTACTTTAATAGCCCTTCATTGCTTAAGACTTGGATTAATCTTCTTTTAAAAGCTTGTATTAAATACGTGTGGGTTTTGGGGGTTTTTTCTGCCCCAGCTAACACAGAAAGGAAAGGTTTATCCCGTGCCATGCTGAGTCTGCTGGGGTTTGACTTTGCACCACTCCGGCTCCACTCCTGCACTGCTCCACCCAGCTCTGCTGGGCTCAGCTGGCTACATAAGCAGTGTGCCTAGTTTATTGTAGTCTTGGAATTATGTAGTAGGTCCTTCAGAAAAGCTTGTGAGCAAAAGAAAAACCACTAGTCTAGTATTTAGTAGTTGCAGGAGGATGATAGCTGCACAGGTAAATCTAGAAATGCCAGATTTCAAATGCCATCACTGTTGACTGAATTTCAGTAGGGTAAGCTTGTGAATTAATGATTCATACACTAAGATGTTTTTCAGTAGGTCTTTACATGATGGTCTGACTGCCTGATCAGATATGCCAGCCATTATTTAGTCTTTAATCACTTCTAATGTGTCTCATGTAATGAATTATGCATTTTAGAAGTTACAACTTTTGATACTGGTACATCAGTGGAAGACGAATCAGTGGAGACCTGGTCTCCATTTTGATCTGACCAGGGTTCTTGTAAAAATATCCTGTCAATTTTCTTTGATATGAGAAGATTCCTGAAATCCTGTAGAATAAATTCTGCATTTTTGGATAGTTTCAGGATATTGCAATGTTATGCCTCCAAGTCCATTTCTGGAATCTGTTAGCAGTATCTTGTTCAAGAACAGTACTGTCTTTGTTCTGTACCCTATCTTCTGGTTCATTTTAAGTTGCTTTTCTTTGGAGTTTCAAGATCGGAGTCCAAAACTTTGTTTCATCCCTCTCACTTTTCCTTGGTCTTGTCAGAGCCACTGATATGCCTGTGTTCCAGTATTGGGTTTGATGGCTCTTCCTGATTTTAAGTGTGGCACAGCTTCAACCCAAGCCTGTGGTAGGACTTGCTATTGTCTGTAGTTTTGAATTTAAGAATTCATTCAAACTGATAGAAGGTTTTTTTATTTTTTGAAGGGAGCTCTTAAATTTGGAATTTCTTCTTTTTAATTTTTCTCTTGATCTGACAGACGACAAGGTCAAGGTTTTGTTATTTTTTTCTCTCTCAGAATAAGAAAACAAGTGTTTTAAAAATGTCACATAAAATTTACTAAGTAGGTGAGAAATTATCATGAGAATTTCAGTAAAATGTATTCAGAACATCGTTTGTCTTGATGTATGATTAGTCTGCATTTTCTTTCTCCTTTTCCTTTGCATGCTTCACCTCTGGAAACCTTCATCTTGTTGGACTGAAAGACTCCAAAATCTTCAATTTCAACTGAACAGAATTTGTCTAGAAAGGGGGAGGTATGGAGTGTAGGAAGGAGGGATGTCAGAACTTACAGGTGAGCTTTGTCATCCTTTTGAGAGGCATAGTTTGTTGCCTGGCTTTTCTTAAAAAAAAGAAAGAAAAAGCTTTTGCATAGAAAGTGTTATTTAAGTTTAGATTCAAGAAGTAACACTTTCATTTTCCATGAGTGGGAGGTGAAAAATGAGTAATTAGGTAGTGAGAATTAGATTTTCATGTTCCTAAAGGTGAATAGAGGTATCTTTTTCTAGGTGAGATGTGTTGCTCAGTTCAGCAAAAAACTGTATACCTGCATTTTAAAATACTGAGATATTTACTCTTATTTATTGACCTCAAGCAACTGAAAGCATACTTGATTTTTTTTTTTCTCCTGTCTGATCTTGGAATTCTCATACCTCTTTTAATCTACTGAAAATGAAACTGATGTGGTTTAAAGGTATATCAAGCTGCAACATTGACATATTTTGCTGAAAATGTTACAAGCATCGCTTTATTGTGATTATGTCAGAATGTATCGCTGTTTTTTATTCTGAAATTTCCCGTTGAATCCTATCTTATAATTTGTATGTCAGCTGCAATTGCAGCTGAATTTTCTGAATTTCTTCTTTCCTTATACTGGAAATCTGTTACTGAGGCAGAATTAGATACTTTCTATTTTATGCCCATTTTTTATTCTGCTTTCCGTTCTACAGTTTATTTTTCTCTTGACAAGCTGTAAAGATAAAAGAACATCAGTGACAATATTCTTCCCTTCAAAACCAGTTTGTTTTGGGGGTTGTCCCTCAGACTTGGTAAATCAGCTCATTGCAAACATCCTCTGCATGACTTAAGGAATTGTTTACTATGGCCCTCTGCACAGAGGTGCCTTCTGCTGACTCTGGGAAAACCTCTAGGTGAGAATTACTATATCAGTTTTCTGAGGCTGTAATCCTGTTAAGTAATCCAATTAATACAGTGCATAAGAAGTGCTCAACCTTCCGAACTTGATGGGGGACATTGGTTTCTTATGCATGGCATTTGCATTTCTGTTTACACAGAAGGAAGGCCTTGCTGCACTTTTTGATTTACTAACAAAATAAACTAACATTGGTCAGAACACGCATTCAGTAAAGGAATGGGGTTGACTGGGTGGTGAACTGTGTGGGATTATCAGTGCTAACAAAATTACTTCTTTATGTACCTCTGTGACTTCTGTTGGTGAGTGAGGTTTTTCATGATGATTTATGTCTGTTACAGAATTACAGTTTGACAATTGGAACCACATCTAGAGCTTGGGAAGCGCACTTTGTTGTAGTAAGTTCCTACTCAAAAGTTACAGTTTGCTATTAGTGGTCGTACCCTAGAAATTTGTTTTATTGGGAGGGGCAGAGTTCTGCAAGTGAAATGGGCTTGTAACCTTACTGTATACTTTTAAACAGAGTAATCAGCTGAAGAAAATAATTATATTCCTTTCAAAATTTCTAGCTGAATCTCATTTTCCTTGCCTAGTGAATAAATCTTTTAAATGAAAGAAATACATAAAACAGGCAGGTTGGTATAACAGGTTGTTAAAGGTTATTCTATTAACAAAAGTCTAGAAGAAAATACTTACGGCACATACATATTTTTTGGCCAGAAGCCTAAAAACAAATCCTGTATTACAAAGGCTGCTTCAAATAAAAACCTGTCTCTCTTACTTATTGCTTAAATGATATTGCAATCTGAATGTAAATTAATTGATTTTAGTATATTGTCTAGCAGGATAATCTACTCTTTTTTACATTAAATATTCCATGAAATGATTTGTTGGTCCATGACTACAAGATCTGTATTATGTTCGTGCATATTTTTTATAAGTCTGGTTCTGTTCTCACTCATGTTAATGTCAAGCCTCCTCTAGACTTTAACCAGAGCTGAATCATACACTAATTGCGTTGTGTGCTGCTGTGTATGATGGCCTAAATGTGTTGAATTCATGTCCTTGTCTGCCATTTTAACACAATTAAATATTTATCTTGCTTAGGTGCCAGAAGTGTGTGACCTGGCTTTTGCACAATTAGTTTAAAATTGTGTGCACGTTGCTAACTGTCTGTCAAAATATTTACATCTAATGGTAAATTGTTCCAACTTTGCTACTCAGATATATCATCTTGTCTAGTACAGCAAAGGTAATAATCCCTTGTATGCTCCTCTTTTCTGAGAAGAAAGTTAGATTTTTCTTTTTCTAGAAATCTCTCTGATGTCTTTGTTAAGAAGGTAAATATTCTTGCAGAGTCGCATTTGTGTGTTTTTGTTAACAGTGTGCTTTTGCTGTGTCCAGCATAAATTTTATGTCTGCTTTGGAACCCAAAGTCTAATTTGGATTTGAGCTTATGTATACCGTTTAATTTTCTCAGGAAGTTATCTATGCTGTGGGGGAGTACTGCTTTTTAGGTACTAGATACATGCAAAATGCTTCTTTTTCCTATTTTTTTTTTTACTCTTTCAATGTCATATTTTTACTAATACCTTTTAAAAAATATATCCTTGTACTTGGTCTGTATTACAAGGTTGGGAGATCTGTTTGTCTTGAAGCGTTTACCACTGCAATTACGTTTGTTTAGTTACTGAAGAAAGTATCAATTGTACTTCAAGGTAAGAAATTATCTTGTCACAAAGTTTCTGAAACATCAGCAATGCACCTGTGATTTTTATTTGGTTTCTGCAAGCCTTACTAAAGTCCATTTTAGAAATATCAGCACTTGGTGGAACTGAGCCCTTGCTGTGCAACATTGCTTTTTCAGCCTCATGTATTAACTATGGCAGTGGTGAAATAGCTAAAATTACGTGCACTCTCAAGTTCATTGTAGAGAGCAGGTGAACATTAAAATGCGTCTGCTAGTTTTCTGAGTTCATGGAAGTAATTTACCTTGCACTTGGATTGGAGCAGAATATATAATGAAAAAATTATACAGGCATAGGAATATGCCTTCTGCTCACATTTATCTAATCTGCCTAGTCCAGCACTTGAGCTCTAGTCTTCCAGTAAAACTGAAAGGCTTAAATGGAAAGATCTTCAACCAGTTTTCTTGATTACACATGGTTTGCATGGCAGTATCTGGTAATAGACCTTTTCCAACTTACTTCCTGCTGAAATAGTCTGTAAGTTTCTTCATATTTACTGGATTTTCCATTCACATAACCAAACCTTCTGTGAACCCTTGCATATGTTTTATTCTACAGTTTCCAACTGTCTTGTTCAGAAACTTCTATTGGAAACTAATTACTGCAAATGATGGCATGGTCTCATGACTATGTTTACTTAAAATGCTGTATAGCAGGTTGGGTTTTTTTTCCTCCTTACACATGGGAATTAATTTTATCAGTTAAGAAAATAGTGGTAACTTTTATGAAAATGCCTTGTTTTCTCTTCTGGTTTTCTTGATGCTGTTTGATTTGTGTATGGGGTTTTGGAATCTATTTTGTGTCTAAAGTAATCCATATCTGGAATTGAAACATTTCTTTCCAAAACACATATCTCTTTTGTTGGGAAGAGCTGGAGTGGTGAGCCCAAAATGGTAGTATTTTGTCTTGAAGAGGATGATCTTGAGAAAAATTGAAGGATGTATAAACAACCTCTTGCTCTCTTTTAAAACTGACCTACATTCTTTTCTTCTCCTAATCCAACTCTTGATGAAGTAAAGGATAATATATTTCTTGATTTAAATTTAGCATTTGTTTAAAGTGTAGTATATTTTCATAACAAAGATTTTATACCCTAAAGAGATAAGAGCATTGTTTCTTGAACTCATAGTAGTTTTATAATTTAACAAATATAGGTTTGGGGTTTTTTTCCCTCGAGGTGGAAAGCAAGTTCTAATCTTGTATTTCTCAGTAAGGAGGTACAGTATAGTAACATCATAAATGCATACATTTTTTAAGACTGGATGCATTTTGCTGCAAACTGTACCAAAGTTTGTGTCAGAGAATAAAAAATTTGGTTGGACTTGGATACTGCTACTGGGTCTGGAAGGTAGCCCAAAATACCCATTTTTTTTCCACACCTTATGAGGTGAGGGAAATCTTGTTGCAGAAGAGACTTCCATCACTCTTACTTTTAGTCCTGCAGGATGGAAAACAGATCAGAAGTGGACTACACAGATTTGGTGCTGACTTCCAGGAGGAATTTATCCCCCATTTGCTTTTAGTTGCAGTAGCTTCAAACTTCTCAGCACAAAGAGAAGGCTTGCCAGGAATGGATTGTGCTTCTTCCATCAAACCCTCTGGTCTATGGAAGGCACTTAGCTCATTTTGCCTGACTTCTTTTTTTTTTTGTCAGGTTCAGCTGGGAACATGAACCTTTTACTTCAACTCTAACAGAAGTTCGAGTTCACAACTCCTGGTGGCCAAGGATTTTTTTCCACTGGATGTGTAAGAGAATTCAAATGAGAAAGTGAGCAGTGTTAGAATTCACCAGGTTTTGGTTGTGTACCTTTGGTTACATCAAAAGTGTTCTTTTAATATTCGATCTAGGGATGATAGCTACTGCTCTTAGCTGTTGTCTGCCTGTTATGTTTTCAGATTCGTCATTTGTGCCAAGGATTGGATTTTTACATGCTGTATGTTGAAATAAGTTTTAACAAGAGGCAAATAGCATACAAAAAACCCCAGAGCATTGTGATGAGCCCAGTGCTGCAGAATGTTAATTGTAGAGGCACTCTTTCTAGCTAAAGTTAGCACAAAGTCCATAGTGAGCTTTGAAATTCAGAGATGTGTCAATTCAAAATATTGTAATTGATGCAGCATGATGTGGTGCTCATGAACTGACTCTGGATGTTGACAGAAGGTGCTGTTAGGAGATTTGGAGATGATCCAGGGGACAAACAGAGTATTATTAGAGATTAGCTGACAGAGGTATCATTCCCACTTGTTTAGTCAACATGACATCTGTGAAACTGTGGTACAGCTTCCAATGCAGTGTGTAGCTCTTCTCTCCAGTATTGTTTTAAACTTAAGACTTTTCTTATGCAGAAGTATTATTTTTAGATTGTGGCTTTGTTGTTTGTTGTGGTTTTGAGTTTCTTTTGTTTGTTTGTTTTAACAGCACGTTGGGTTATTAAGGTTGCTTCAGGGAGCTTATTAAACCACACTGCTTCCTGAAAAGTTTTATTTCTTTTTTCTTATTCTATTTTCTTTTTTTTCCCCTTTTATTTTGTTTCTTTTCATTCTACAGACTTTGGGCATTAGAAATCTTGTTGCAATGTTCTGGTACATTTCAGTGCATTAGTTGCACAGCTCATCTGGCATGGTTTTGCTGGCAAACTGGGTTAAACAGAGGAGATGAATCAAGCAATTTTTTAGTTTTGGAGATTGCAAGATAAAGACTGAAAAGGTTGTTGGTTTTTTTTTTTGGAAGATAACTGTAAATCATGAGCAATATAATGATTTATGACTGCTCATAACTATTTAACTTAAATACAGATTGATTTTTAAACAATAAATATTGTGATAGTCATTTTTGTCTTGGCTTTAGCTTTTTCTTTGGATCAGGGAGGGAAATCTGATTGGAGGGCTTGAAAGATGGTAGAGTCCAGGAAACTGAGAAATTAAGTACCACTTTGTTTAGCTAGCGGTTGTAAAGATCACCTATGGAACAAGTATTATGGATTCAGGCTACTTGTTGCATGAGGAATTTAGGATCTTTGAAATATATTTAATAATTTAGTTTTCAATTAACTCTTGCCACTCTATCCTAATACTTGGCTAAGACTCTCTGTAGAAAGCGCCTCTATGAGTATCAGTGTTCATGTGTGAAGATTATGAGGGTCCAATGACGAAATATATTTTTACTACTAGAGAGAGTGTGTGGTCTAACTGATAGCACACTGGCTAAGGCAGTGTGGCTTCTGATTTTTGAAAGTTCATCCTCTGAAGAAGCAGCTTGAATACCATGTTGCTGGAAAGTAGAACCATCCTCAAGAACCCTCCTTAGGTCTAGAAAACCTCAGCTGCACTAAGACATAAAGTCATTATATCCTCTACCTCTGCTGCTAAAACTGGATTTGTTAAAATGTGTATCAGTGTGGGAATTCATGCCCAGATTTCCATCCATAATTTGAAGATGAAGTCACATTCACTCCCTGTAAATTATCTGGAGACTGATTGATCAAAACTATCAAGTCCAAATTAATTATAGCCATCATTGTTTTCCTGCTGATTTTTGGCTGTTCCTAGGCACTGAGCAGGTGTTTGAATTGAATTGGGGTTGTCTTGGTGATTAATGTAGTCTGAATAGTCAAAATTATTAGTGATGCAACACTTGACATTTTTTGGATTTTTTAACAGAGTTACTGAGGTTGAAAGGGACCTCTCAAGATCATCTAGTCCATTTTGCTTTTGAACTCTCCACAGATGCAGAGTTCACAGTGTCTTGGGGCAATTTATTCCAGGGTTTGGAATGTGCACCTAGAGAGGGGTAAACAAGAAGTAATTTCTGGAGTTCAGCCTGTCTCACCTCAGGGTTCATCAATAGTTTTAGAACCTATATTGGTCCAAGCAAGACAGCATGAACTGTCTGTGATCATGAACTGAGCCCTATAACATGGCTACAGGACTTTTCCATAATGAATAAAAGTACCCTTTTAGAAGAACTTAATTATGAAAAGTTGTTCATATTCAGAATTGAAATGATCAGTGATTAGAGTATTCTTATAGGGTCAGAATTCTGATTGTCAGTCCAAATCTACCCTATTCAAACTCTGGACATTGGAGTGAATTACAAGACCTTTTGACACATGGCTTCTCTTTATTTTCCAGAAACAACATGAGAAAGCAATAAAAAATTGAGTATTTCTCATTAGGAAGCTACCTACATTTTTTAAGAACAGTACCTAACTGCTATGTATGTAACCTCAGAAGAGACTTTGGTATGAGAAGAAGAAGATTACATGGAAGAACATTTAGTTTGTATTGTAGAAAATGCAAAATATGTATGTGAAATATTTAATCGCTATCAGAGGAATTAAAAGGCACAATTAAATCTGATGGCCACAATGAACAAGGAGAATTATTATTTCTGCAAATCTCTAAATGAGAAGATATAAAATTTAAAATGTTTAAGTCAGCTTTGATTTGAGAGAAATAAATGTTGAAAAGTCTTTTGCAGAAAAATATTTGGAGTCTTTAGATAGTTGCACAGATACGTTGCATCAGTTTGCATTTGCAAAGCTGGATTTTTCCTCCACTGTTTGACCAGCTCATGAGTTGTCACAATCTGACTTTTAACCTGAAGCAGGGAAGTTTCACGTTTGGGTCTGTAAACCAAAGCAGTTCTCCTGTCAGTGTTTTATGGTTAAGGATGGGGTCCCTAAACTGTCAGACAAGCTGTAACAAATCTGGCTGTGTTTGGCACTGTTCTAGTGCTAGATATGATACTGAAACGTACATCGTGATAAGATGTTTAAATGTGATTTGCTAGTGCAGATGACCTGCTTGTGGTTTAACACAAATTTGACTTAGTTTTGCTCAAAGTGTGCTGGTAGTCACTTAAAATGGCACCAGTTGCTTGTGATTTCTCCACATTCATGTCTCTGCTCCATAATGGGAGCTCTTAAATAGTCACGTTAGAGATAGTGACATAGAAAAGACTTGCATTTTCTGTCTAGCAGTAGGTATTCACTATTTACCAGACTGATACAAACAAACAGTTTGTGGTGGTTCGAATTTGAGTTGATGGACAGTTGTTTAGACTAATAACGCTTCTTGAAATATATATATTTAAACCGCGTGGAAATGCAGGAACTCCTTGTTTCCGGCTTTTGGACAGGTAACTGGGCTGCACACTTGGCCCAGTGGGGGCCTGGCAGGGCCTGGCCACTGGTCCTTTCAGCGTGGCTTGGCAAGATCGTAGCACCTCAGCTAACATCTTAGCTGTTCCTGCTCCGGCAGAGCAGCCCCGCGGTTCTGTTCGGGCCAGGATAGCCCTCCCTCTCCGCTGTCCGGCCACTCATGTGATTGACAGGGATAGATAAGTCCCAGCTGCAGGTCCGGGTAAGATTAACCCCTTCAACGCTGTAAGTTCCCCAGAAAAGATGAAACCTGCAGACATCAGTCCTCTCCCAGGTCAGAGGAAAGGGAAAGGCAAAGGCACGTGAATGGACACCACGATAGAGACACCAAAGTCAGTGAAGAAGAAAGAGTTGAAGCCCAGAGGGAGGAGATAGAGGAGATGCTTTAAACCTGGAAGCTGAAATTCTTTTGTAAAGCTATGGTGATGGACTATGATACATCAGAGAACCCCTTGTAATTTTGTAATAAGCATGGGGAGTAGAGCGTTCAAATTAGCCACGAGCAAAGATGCCTGTGCTAAAATAAGTAAATGTTGAAGGGGTTGTGATCCACTGAGAAGCCTGAACAGAGAGAGACAGTGATGAAGTGAAGATCCTTACTCTCAGAAAAGAAGATCTCTGTTCCTAAAGATGAAGATGATCCGAGAGATAGATGAAGAGAACCTTTGCTCTTGAACAACTCATCTTTAAAATATACCCCATCAGCTAAAATTGAACCCTCGAAAACAGTTGTGGGGAAAGCTGTAAGTCGAGGGAAGGGACTTTCACATGGCAAGTAGAGAACCATTTCCCGGGAGGCTGTCTTGCTGGATATTGAAATCATGAGAGAACTGTTTCTTGTGGAAAAATCCCATAGCATGGGCAAGAGAGACTCCTCTCCCTAAGTGAACTGATGAAAGACTATTATAGAGGTGGTAAACTGACTGCAATAATCCTAAATTTGTGCCTTTATGTTGTAAGTGGGAGGAGGATGGGGGGAAGAGAAGTGTTCTGAAGGTTTATTCTGACCCTTATTATTTTTTGTTACTTTTAATTCTGGTAGTAATAAACTTCTTTATATTCTTTAAAATTTAGAACCTGCTTTGCATTTCTCCTAATTCTTATCTCACAGAAGATAAGAAATGCGAAAAAAACCCTACACTTAATTGGTGTTTCTACCTGATTAAGAACTAAACCCGCTACACTGTTGATGACTGGTGCTGGCACAAAACACTAATTTTGATTTGAGGTTTGTCTTGCCAAAAGAGCTCTGGCTTTGTTGGACTCTTGACTGCTTGTGTGGGTGTGTATGTGTGTATGAGTATGGATGAAAGTACATGAATGTTTTTTCTGACCGTTTTCCTGTGTTTAATGTCAACAGGAATCTTGAAATAATTTTGAAATAAATTCATTGT
Source organism: Gymnorhina tibicen (assembly GCA_013399875.1). NCBI lineage: Eukaryota > Metazoa > Chordata > Aves > Passeriformes > Artamidae > Gymnorhina > Gymnorhina tibicen. Next base: position 4,551,435 of record VXAZ01009477.1, read on the forward strand.
CAGAAGGCCCAGTCTATAGTGCAGGATCTGCCCTGGGTACAGATTGGTGCTTCTTGTCACCCGTTAGTTTGATAAGAGAAAATATATACATATGGAAAAAAAAATTTCCAGGTAACATTGGTATTTTAATTCTGAAACACTTCTTGTATTTGTCTCTTAATTGTTTAACCTGTAAGTTTGAAGTAGCATATGGTGCCTTAAATTAGTAATGAGAGTATACATGAACGAAATGAATTTTGGGATAGAATTTCAACAAAGAGAACCAATTTTTGTGTTTTTCTTAAAGAACTGGCTCTAGGTAGGTCTAAGGAGAGAATGATAGATATCTTTGTTAGTGAGACAAAAACTGAGGAGCTACAATGTATATTCAGTTATCAGAGGAAAGACAGCAGCAGTTGGATAAAAGAGGAAACAAGGGACAAAATTAATTACTGTTATTGATTGTATTTTGTAGTGCCTGGAGGGCTCAGCTGAGGCAAGGGTGCCACTGTGCTACTGTACAAATGCACAGTGTGTCACAGTTCCTGCCTGAAAGAGCAGAGGAATGCTGAGATGAGACGAAGGGACAGGGAAATGAAGTAGCGGGCCCAGGAACACAGAGGATATCTTGGGGTTCAGTCCAAGCTCCTCTGGATACATAGTGAATTTGAATATGGAGAATTGGAGGACTATGCCTTTGAGGATGAAGACACACAATACAGACATCATGTGGGAGGATACTGGAAGTCAGTGCAGAGATTCACAGCCTAATGGACAGAAGACTGAACAAAAAAAGGTGAATTTATTTGCAAGTTATTCAGTAGTTATCAGAAACATGAAGATGTCTTTGTAAAAAATGTATAATACTGCTAATAATAGCATAGTTGGAAAAAAGATACATCAAAGTTATTGAATTGAAAGTTCTAAATTGTGGTTGCCTGATTGGTTTGAAATAGTGCCTGGTCTTTAATGGTAATATTTAATTTAAAGTAGAATTCATCACGATTTCTGTGTTCATGGCATATCAGAATAAAAAGACTGGGAAAAAGTTCTTTTTGAGAAGCTGTTCTTAAAGGAAGAAATGAAAGGGGAGACATGGCAATTATTCTGAAAAACTGCATAGCCAAATAATAACTGTAAAGCATGCATCCTGGAGACCTGAAAGTGTTGAGCCCTTTTGTACTGAGTGGGGTGGGAACATACACATCCTCACGTACAATAATATTTGAGTAGAATTTTTTGTTTTAAATCAGCAGAAACAGCAACAAATTTGTTCATTGAATTGTCCCGAGTTTCAAGTGTTAATGGATAAGCTCTGTCTGCTCCATCCATGTACTGTAAAACCTGAAAGGAAGTTTGGCATATGTATAGTCTATGAATGTACATGCCAAAAGTTACTTCTTTTGATTTCATATGTCCATTAGAAGAAGGAAGGTAGGCTAACAAGGTGGGGAGGATTTTTTTTTTGTCTGCTCTGATTAAAAAAGTTGGAATTTCCTGAAGTGCCTAAAAAGAAATTGTAATTAGAATTGAATAAATGTAAGAATTCTCAGAGAATGTTTCCAAGGAGATGTCTTTGGAGGTAATTTTTAACTCTTATGTTTGTTTCTTCTGGGCACCTATGAAATGTGTTGTGTTTCATGTACATAGAATTGTTTTGTCATCCTGTGTTGTATATGTACCAATATTAGAGGTGGTCAGTGCAACTTTTAATTGTACTCAAAAGTTGGCTTATTTAAATGTTATTACCTTGCTGCTGTATTATGGCAATGTCGAGATACCTTCTGGATGAGAAATCAAAGCACTCTGCAATTTGCTCTTGGACGTAGGATGACCATCCTTAGTCATGATGACATATGCAATGAGAAAGAAAGGTCCTTAATGCTAGCATAAACTAAATTTTTAATTTGGATTCTAAAATCCTGAATTGTAGTTAGCTGTCGGTTTCCCTCCCTGAACTTCAGTATTTTATCATTATTGTAGAAAATTCTGGATGAAGTATTTCGAGTGCTGGTAATTAATTCTTAAAATCTGGTTATTCTGTGTATTCTGTGAAAACAGAAATAATTCAGTTTGATTTTGGGGCTTTTTAATTTGTTAGTTAGATATCGTGATTTGTTAGTACAAGCGAAATAATGAAAGGACAATGAATTAATAAGACCTTACGGGCTTTGGGTTTTGTGTTCTGGTAAAGCAGTGAATTTGTGCTTAAAAATTTGAGTAAGAAAAATGTTCAGTGGTTTAACACAATGGATTTGTTTAATTTGTGGAAACTACCTTTAGTAAGCTTTGCGTAGCTCAAGATTTTCGGGTTTTGTTTCACTACAGTTACAGGATGCTCTTTGAGCCAGATCTTCTGTCTTTATTTTCCTAGTCAATACTACAGAGATGTCTTTTCAAGATATTACTAGGTTGTAAGAAGAACAAAAGATGATTTTATTGTTGCCGTTAAGTCCCAGAGAACACCAAGGCTGGCATTTTCACTGGATTTAATGACTCACCTGAAACTGGAATGCAAATCTGTAATAGTGAATAAAAAAAGGTGACCAGCAGCAAAGATGTGCAACCTGTAATACATTGTTTCTAAAGTGAACAGAAATACCATATGAAGATGGAGTTGGAAGATTTAAGCAAAACAGGGATGTCACTCAGCATGCAATACCAACTGTTTTCAGCTTATTTAGTATGCAAGAGCATAGTTGCAGATGACTCACAGTTAAAATGCCTTACATAAAATTGCCAAAGTATTTAGTTCATGTCAGGTGATGGAAAGACGCTATAAAAATAGTAATAAAAACTGTATCCAGTTACTCTTACTGGTTTATATTTTTGTGGGGTTTTTTTTAGGTTTTTTTTTTTTTTTAAAGATCCCTTCTGTACTCTTAAAATATGAAAATGATGCATTAGAAGGAATAATTAAAAGAAATTATGCAAGACTGCACTTCTAACTTTTGATTTAATGCCAGAAGTTTACCTTACTCAGGAAATGCAAATTCCAGTCTAAAGCAGACATTGCTATCTGAAAAGAAAGGCTAATCTGAAACTCCTAACTCTTGCTAAGATACTGTGTTTCAAAAATCTATGTATTTTCTATACTCTACATCAGTGCTCCCAGAGAAATAGGCTAGACTGCTTTTATCCTTAATAGCAGTGCTTTTGTGTGCTGTATTTATGTATTTACTACAGATTACATAACAACTTAAAAATAACTGAAGGAATAACTGAAGGTCAAGTGGTACATTTAGTTCAGTATTTCATCTCTAGTAGTGGTCAATAACAGGAAGGGAAGAGGACATGAAAATACTTTCCCTCTTTCTGTTGTGTGCTGTCAGCCTGTAGCACTTTGTGTCTTGAAGGAATTAAGTCTCAGCCTTGGTGACACTGAATTTGGTAGCAAAGTGAGTTTCTCAGCTGCAGTGGATGTTGAGTGGGGAAGCGTTCCTTTTTGTTTGTTTTGAAGGCACTGTGTGCAACTTTTAACTGATAAACCCTAGTCCTGGTACTAGAAGGGGCAGTGAATCATAATTGAAAATACTACTACATGCATTTGCAACTATTGTAATTTTTTTTGTAGGCTTATACAAAAGGTTCAGTACTTTTAAAATCTGTTGCTCAGTCTTCCAGCAGAATCAACTGTTGAAAAAAAGATGGGGTTTCTTTTAGCAGTAACTGGGGTTCTTTGTGTTTTGTCTATAATCTCACATTCCCCATCCACTTTTCCCCTTTTGTAGCTCTTAATTTGTACGTTTGTGGAAGGATTTGCAATTGCAGATTTTCTGACTTTTTATAGTCGTGGGTCCTAACAGTTGTATCTGTGTGTAGCCTGCTTTCTGGGGGCTTCCTGACCCCTTGGAGCAGCAGCAGCCTGTTTGTCTCCATTTGTGGCTATTGGGAAAGGTGTCTGGGGAATTAGAAATATTGTCAAACATGCTTATGTTTTTCACCTGAAGGGAGATCATTGCTACTTGCTTACTGTGTTTTCGTTGCTGTGCTGAAATCCTTTTCCTCGTGGATGCAGTGCTACACAGTTTTGTCTCTGCATCCTGAAATGGGGCTTGTGTGGCTGGGCCCTGTGTTGGAAAGCCCACAGAAGCATTGCTGGGAGTGCACAGAGAGGACCACGGTGGCTGATGCTGCTTGGGCAGAGAAATCCAGTCTGCTGTAATGGGGGAAGCGGGGTGGTGAGGATCAGAGTGCCTCAAGTGAAATGGTATGGACCAAGCACATCTTTTCTTGGGGCTCTAGTTGCTGACCGTCTCATTTGCCCTTTTGAAATGTTGCTGCTGTCGTATTTGAGAGAAATGCAGTTGAGCTGGAGCTTAAGAAACCTGAAGTTGAGATGTGCGGCTCTTTTTGGCAGGACAGCCTAAGAAGTCAGCAGCAGCTGTGGTCAGATAGTCACGGGCACCGCTGTAGCCAGACGGAGGAACAAGGTGTGATCTTCCATGGTTACACAGGCTGCCTGTTTTGCAGCGCAGGAAAAGAGATCCATCCCTTATTATCTACCTGGTATGCTTGTGAGGACTGGCAGGATGGGAAGGCATTCAAACCCTGACCTTCAGGCATGTGTAGGTGAGCAGAGCAAATAGAGAACAGGCGGTAGATTATGCAGTGCTTGTGAGGAGACAGGCAATCTGTAATATGCCACAGCTAAATGCTCACCCTTTAGTCAGGGTGGAGGACAAACTTACAGTCTAAATGCTTTATTGTTAAGGTAAAAAGGCAAAGTAAAGTCTCTTATGCATCCTGTATAGTTTTATAGTAATGGTGCTTACCAATTATGTCTTGTCTTTGAGTGCTAGAAAGTGCCAGAGCTCAAAGTAAATCTTAGAGGTGAAAAATAATTTTTTATCATTCCAATAGCTGCAGTTTGTTTAAAAAAGCAACCAAACAAAACACAAACAGCAGTATAGGTATTTTTAATTTGACTTTTATTGTAAAGAGTCAGTTGAACTATAAAGTGGATTTTTTCTTTAGAAGGAACTCTGAAGGATTGTTGAGTTGATTAATATTCTAAGTGGCCTGCTGTCGTGAATTTAACAACAGTAAGAAATAAGAATTCCATTAAAACTAAACATTAATAGTTATTGCTGTTCTATATGCTTAAATTTAATTGTGATCAGAACTTCCTCCCAGTCAAATATTCAAATGAAAGCTCTTGAAGCTCCCAGTGTGAGGTTAGAAAGACAGTGAGATGAAGACAATGTCCTCAGGTAGCAAAGAAAATGATGTTGCATCTGCTATTTCTCCTTTTCCATCCACGCAGCAGACATGGTTTGCAAGTCCTACAGTAAAGATTTAGGGAAGAGAGAAAAAAAACAGCTGCTTGTGGTGTTAGCTGTGCATTGCAGATGAAAGTGTCTGTAAGTACGAGGATGGTAGCTGAGTGGTGAGCATCTCTGGGCTTCTGAAGTTCTGAAAAGGTGGTCACTAATTCATACCTTTCAGTGATGGCCCTTAATGATTGGAGATCCTGAGGGATGAAAATTGAAAGATACAAGGTTGGCTAAAAATACTGTCAATTTCAGGTGGAAAAACTGTTAACTTTTAGGTTTGCAGTTAGTTATGATTTTAAGAAAGTAATGTTTTTAAATTTTGGTGATAGAAAAATTTCTTATATGAGATTTAAGGTTAAGATTATACAGAGCACCTCCACTCCATTTTCAAAAGCAGTATTTACTGGAAAGAACACATTTCATTGTAATTTAGGGGCAAGAAAAAGTGTACATTATTTTTAATTATTAAGATATAAGAGCAGAAAAGTCTTCAGATTTAGTCTTGAGGGTGTTATTGTCATTTGAGCTTTGGTTTTTAAAACCAAACTTCTTGTTTTGAAACAGAGCATTATTATGAGAGGCCCCCAGCTTGTTTCCTTTTTTTTACTTTAACCCACTGGGCTGTGTATTTTTGTAGATGGGAGGCTTATGTCCCTGAGGGATCATAAGTACTCCTCTCCTCCTCAGTAGATGTACTTCTCACATCCTTAGGCTAATAGGGAGAATGATGCATTTACATTACTGCTTCATTTAAACAATAACTGTTGATAAGAAATAAATACTTCATTCCCAAACGGCGTCTGCAGTATTTAAAGGTTTGGCAAGTTTTCAGGAGGATAGGCATGAATTCAGCACTAAACTGCTGCTGCTTCTGTGGAAAACAATGAGCTGTGTCATTTGATCAGGGACAAAGTGGCTACTGAGCAGGGGTGATTTCGAGGAAGTAGCTTTTAATAATAAAGAAAAAATATAATTTCCCACGTGAAACCATTCCCATAGCTTGTTTGTAAAGTAAATAATGTAGTTCATGTGTTAGGGCGAACAAACAGAAATGAGTTGTAACAAATGCAGTCACTATCTGTTTCCCTAGAAATCCTCTTTTGTCTTTTATGCTTCTTGCTGCAGCTGGTATACTTGCCCACTGGTTTGTTTTGTGGAAGCACCTCCCTCTGTATTCCCTCGCAGTCCTCCTTGCATAAGAAGCACAAAACCTTTTTTTCTTTTTTCTTTTTCTTCATTTTCCTCCTCAAAGAAGTCATGAAGTATTCTGTTGCCTCTATTGAACATATGGGAAGAATGTTGCATGAATGAATGGAGGTCAGTTGCTGCTCTGTAAAAACTTAGCCTTTAATTATCTGTTTTTCTGGTCTGATCAGGCTTGTACTATTCAGTACAGTTCAGTTTTACTTGCCAGGACAGGGTTAACTTTTGCAGTAGCCAGAAGGAAGGCATGGCTAGGACCCAGAGGTTGTTCTATACCACCTCACATCATTGCCAGGGGCGGGGAAAGGGTTCGGGTCTGGTGAGTAAGTGTGGTGGTGGAGGGAGCTGAAAAATCTGGTATTTATCTATTGTCAGGGGGTCTCTCTGTGAATTGTTTCTTTCTCATACCCTCTGTCATCAGCATTTTTGCTGTTTCTGTTTGTTTTCTTATCTCATTTCTGTTTCCAGTAAATTTTTCTTATCTTAACCTGTAATCTTTGCCTTATCTGCCTCCAGTTCTCTCCATTCCACTGAGGCGGTGAGAGGGAGGGGAACATTGGGAAACCAGAGAAAGACGCAGTGTGTCTTGAGGAGTTTCGGTGGGGGCACTGAATTGGGGAGAACCATTCCTAAACCACAACATCCTAGGACAATGTAATAGACAGATTTTGACATACTGCTCTGAACTGGGCTAAGTATCCCCGGATTGCTCAACCAGAAGCCTGTGAGACTTGCATTTTGTACCTTGGACAGAAACAGTTTTGCACTGAGGCTTTTGCTGTGTTATCTTCTCTGAGATGATGGTATCTCAGAACTGCCTCTCACTGATTTTTACTGGCAGCTGTAGCTACCACTTTTTAAAGTCAAATCCTGAATATTTATGATCCGTCTAAAAGTGGTTTTGGTAGACGTAATTTGCCATTTCTGCACTCCCTAAACTGCCTATATTGTCTCTTGAGCTTATTTTTCATTCTTTCTGAGAGTGCCATAGCACCTGTCTTTGACTTGAGACATATCATAGATTTAGCTGTGGTTGTTGGGGCTTGCAGAGCCCACTGTTGCTCTTTGGTCTCACTTCCCATCTTAACACAAGTCAAAGTTTTGCCCAGTGATTCCACTCTTGCCAAAAAACAAATTTACTGTGTCTAAGGTTGAACATTCAGTGACTACTCTAAAGTCCACTGGAGAACAGCTAAGCTAAGTCACATCTCTTTGAAAGCAAAGCCCAAACCCCTAAGCAGCTAATACTCTGCTATGAATTAGTAATTTCCTTTGACAATGTATTCCTGCGGCTATTTACCCTCTCAGTTAAAAACCATGCTTTCTTTTGCTATGAGTTTTTACCCCTAACTTGTCCTCTAGTGATGTCTAGTTGCCAAAAAACAAATTTAGAACCTATAATGGTATAGATGCTTGCAGTCTTTCTGTGAGATATGACAGCAGTCTCATTTATACCTTTCTCAGGTTTAGTTTTATTTCCGTGTGGAGCTGGTTTTTCCATAAAGCAGTGGCTTCACCATAAATTATATTCAAATAGACACAATCATTTCCCATATTCTTTATTGTATGTATATATCAGCTGCTTTCTGTAAATTTTTTCTACCTCAAGATTTTGTAGTAGAGGTAGTTTGTCCTTTAGAACAATCTCTAGTTTTAATCCAGGTATAAATCACGGTTTGGAGCATTTTTTTTCCCCCCTGTAATTTCTTTATTGTGAAAACTAACTTTTCAGTTTTCTTACACAATTCAGTAATGGTTTATTTTAACTTTTCAGTTTCCTCACATAATGCAATGATTTATTTCTCATTTAATTGCTGTTATAATTTTTTTTCTCAAATAAGGATCACTGATGTATTCTTTTAATTTTTTTTAGATATTTAATTACTGACAAGTAAGTGGGATAATGCTGTATTTCTTTTCTTTACTGGTTTATATCCCTCAGGTTGTTTACATTTTCTGTTTACCTGGAATAAGTAAGTTATCATTTATGTATTTCAGAAGAACTGCGTAATGTGGTTTTTATCTTTAAAAAGTCATGTCATCTTTCACGAGTAGGGTGCATCAGTATTTCTGCAGGTGTCAGAATGTGCAAACACATTCAGTTCGGGTTATGTAGCGTAGTAAAAAATATAAAAGGTAGGGTTTTTTTTTTAGTTGTGTGACTAAATAAATTTTATTTAGTTATTTGTCCTACAGATCTCTGCAACAATCAATCAACTTCTGTTAAAGCCTGTGGTATTGATTTTGGTTTTTAATATCACAAGCAAGCCTAAAGGCAATGTGGTGGTGACATGCTGAATGTTCCCCAGCAGTGCCTGTTAACAGAGGGAAGCACAGGATGGCTGGAAACTCGTTCAATTTTCAATTTTTAGGTGCACAGATAGAAGGTGAATGAGCTTATAAGAGTTGGTCTTGCACTGTATATTTAGACTTATTGAGCCTTAACACGACATGAATGATTTAATAAATTAATTCACACTGGAGATTTGTTTTCTGCTGCTGCTTACATAACAGTGATCTCACATAGTTCACCTCAGTGTGAAGCTCCCAGATGTGCATGAGTGCTTCTGACTTGTGTCAGGTGGGAAAAAAATGTATAGTGTGTATGGGGGCTGGGGACATCTGCAATTTGCCGTTATGGACCAACTTAAAATACGGTGCATGCATATGCATGTGTGAAGTTGTTGAGATTCAAAATATGCACATCAATATAGCCTTCAAGTTTTTATTACTGAGTCAAGCTACGCTAGGGCTGGAAAAGTGAGTTGAAATCACAGTAATGTAAAGGCCCCTGTTCAAAAATTGTACCCTTAGCCATGGTCATCTTTGTACTTGTACTGTGCTTGGTTTGTCATTAATTCTTCAATTTTTTTCATTTTGTCTTGTGATCAGGGCACATAGTGCGGCTTGAGATCGAAGTGCCAACAGCATTCTGAAGTCACAGACAGGATCAATAATGCAGTGATTTAAATTTTGTGAAATCCTCCAAAAGAGATTGAAGCAGAGAAATTCTTTGACTCTTATGTCTTAAAACCAATATTATATTAATAAATATTCAAATTTTACAAAATGTTAACGTTATCAGAGCACTCCTTTGCTGTATCTCATGATGCTCAGTCTTCACTGTGCCTGAAGTTATTTCTCTTTGCTGCCCATGTTGTCAACAACTGTTGTACTAAGGCTGCTCCTCTAGGTTAAACTCAAATGTTCTATGGCATGTGCTTCCTCTGTCTGGGGAGACAAAGACGTGTGTCTTCATTGGAAAGAGCCTTTGTTTGCTTGTGACAAGCCAGTGCTGTTTAGCATTCTTTGCAGTGTGTTGTAGCAAAGGATATGCTTGGTGTGGGTTCCCACCCAGGCTGGATAAAAATCGGGCTTCTGCCTTCAGGTTTTAGTTTCCAATGCAGTTAGCTGTATTATGGTTTGTCCAGGTCAGGTGCTGACATAAATGAGGATGGTGTTTCTTTCCTCCTGTCAACAAATATTAAACCAAGAACACTGAAATCGCTTTCCAAGCCTTGGGCTGACTTTGCCTTGGTTCCAGGCATTATTGTGGGGTATGATGTTGAAATATACCCTGTTCTGAGACTGGATTTTCCAGTGCTGAGTCCCCCAGTGACAAGAACAGAAGAGGCAGATAATACTGCAGCACGAGTTGATGCTGTTCAGATTTGATTCTGAAGTTTGGCTTATTCTTAGGTCTATCAAATTTCCCTGAAGTACTCTGCATAAATTAGCACGGGTGCCACTGAGGGCTTCAGTGGCGCTTGGAGAGATTTGTTCTTCTTTTCATAATGAAAACCATTATCCATTTAACTAGGTATTGGGTGTTTATTAGGCTTTGTCTTATTGATACCTGGCTCTAAGAAATGAAGAATAACAAAATGAAAAAATTTTAATTAATTCTTGACTAACCATCATTGAAGGCTGTCAGATGAGCACTTTTCTTTTAATTGTCTGTCCTCAATTTGACTTCAAGTCTAACCTATTACTGAAAAGGAAGATTTTCAAATATTCAATTTCAGGCCCCTGAATCTGTTTGAAAAGTTTATTGACATTCTCTGTTGTGACCTCTGTGGGAAGAATAGCAACATTTAGACTGTGTTGTCTGAACCTGGCCTCTCTAGTAGTTGAGCATGCTCTGTTTGCTAAGACACCACAAAATTCAAGAGCAGCGATATTGATTTTAGTTGTCTCTGCCTTAAAACCCACGACTTCCAAAGCTGTATATTTCTATTTGTCAGCCCTCAGCTGTCCCAAATCACAAAGTAAACAAGAAAATTTCAGTGTTCCCATCCTGCACAAAATTGTGATTTTTCTTCAGTTTTAAACCCATCAGTGAGTGCATGAACAGGGCCATTGATAAACTTGGCATGTCCGTGAAGCTTGCCTGGAAGTTCTTAAAATTTTTCTTGTAAGTCCCTCTGTCAGTGTTAGAATAGGTTGATTCATAATCAGATTACTTTAAAAATCATTTAAGTGTGTGTAAAAATTTGTCAGTAAATTTTCTTTTGCCTTTTTTATTCCCCTCTTTCCCCACTTGGGATGAAAATGCGTAGCAGATTTGTAGTTCGAACTTCACATCCCTGGTAGCAGGGGCTACATTTATATAAGCATATTTTGCTTTTACACAAACAAAATCCAATGGTTTGCCTTGCCATCAGACCAACTCACAGCCTGATTAGTAAATTAAATTTATTGCTAGCTTTTTCCTCAAATCCAAAAGTTTGGATTAAGTCTTTTCATCTTGGAACTTCAGGATTTATTATTTGCTTTTTGAATTCAGATTATACCAGATTGTATTTTACATCTTAAATCCTAGCTGTCTCTATGATGTCCAAGAGCTTGACTGGTCGCTGTGAGTGAAAGCCTGGCCTGAACAGTGGGAATTTCAAAACTGTGCACCATCATGGTTTGGTAACTAGAGCTGCTGCTCTTCCACCCATTCTGCATAATGCTGAGCACTACTGGACCAACTTTCATAGATGGTTGTGTTTTCTTGATTATGTGATGTGAAATACCTGGACCTGATTTGGAGAAGTGCTGAGTGCTCACAGGTGCAACAAAATCCAGTATGGGATGTATTTGGAGCATGAAAATTGTTGTTTAATTTTAAGTATTCCAAAAGTACTGCTCCCAGGCAATGCATGTTGGACACTCAAAATTAGTTGGTCCTTTTTACCTTCAGTTGGTTTTCCCTGTTTGCAAATTAAGGCAATGACATTTTACCTTGGAGGACTTCTGCATGGGATTCTGCAGTGCTTGTGAAGCTGTGAGGTGCTGGAGTGCTGTCTGCCTGGCAGGGTATGAATATGAGAAATGAAATATGCTGGTGGATGGAAAGAAGTGGTGTGCAATAAAGATGGCAAGACATCGGGACATGTACTGAACACCAGAGGCAAAACAATCTATTGAACATCTTTCACTCTGCACTCTTACAAGGCTTCATTCTGTGGGGGGAAAAAGATACTTGCTCATAAAATTAATTAACAACTAGTTTGTAGTCCATATCTGTATGAGACAAAGGATGCAGTGATACTAATTGCAGAAAATCCAGAGGGAATTGTCTAATGCTATGGTAATTGTACACATACAGAGTGGTCCACTGGAGCAGTTATACAGCTATTATGCACAGCTTGGCCCTCTGAGAAGTCTGTGCTTCCTGAATAAGATTAGAAGCTCTTTTCTCTTTCTCTTCAATTAATTCAGTGCTAGTGCATTGGTCTGGTGTTTTCCTTCCTGCTGCCTTATCTGCAGTCTTCTTCTTCGTGCCTTTTTAAGTTGTGTTTTCAATTGAAGGCAGGTTCTACATAATTTTCTTTACCATGAGTGAAATGTAAAATGTACAGTAGCTTGATTTAACTCTGAGAAGTAAAGACATTTACAGGAATTGCATCTCCATGTACATTTGGCAATATAAGATTGACTTGTTAAAATTTCTTTCATTCACTTTCACCTTGCTGGAGGCATTAGCATAGCAGAAAGTAGGCATAGAATAAGTGCAGTGTAAGAGTTTCTGCTTGTTTTGCACAAGTGTAAATTACATATTACAGGGTGCAAGATAACAGAGATTCAAGATTTGTATCTCTTTTCATGCAACATTTGTATCTCTCTTTATCTCTACACTTCCTTACATCTGGTATATGAAAGTGTGCCTTGTATTTCCAATTCCTGGTACTAGAAAACCATGGATTAAGTTGTCCATTATTTTCTACTATTACCAGGTATGGATCCAGCAGTTAGACTTATAGCCCTCACAGAAAGTGAAAGTTCCAAAAGGTTATACCTATGCTGTGTCAGATAAAATAAACTTGTTTGCATTTTTTAATTGTGGCGGGTTTTCTGCTAACTAAAGCAAGTTAAACATTTGCCGCAAATGAATATGCGAACCCCCTGCCATTTTCAAAGGCAGACTTTGCGCCAAGGTTTTCTAAGAAATGGTACAATGGATGAATAAAATGAACATTTTTGAAGCATTTTGTTACTGTCTAGCATTACTAACATAAATAAAATTACCAGTTTTATTTCTAACACAGATCTGGACTAAAAACTAAATAAATGACATAAGAGTCAGTACATGTACTGATTTATGGCGCAACAGACCTTTAGAGATGGATTCATATCTGTAATATATACCAAGTGAGATTTTAGGTGGGGAAAAATAGAAACATTAGGTGAACTCTTCAAGCCTTTGGGTAGGGAGCCTCTGCATTGTCTCTTCTAACAATCTTTATTGTCAGGAACATGTGGACCAGGTTTGTGTAAGGGGAAGCTGAGTAAATGGGATGGAATTGAAGACTTTAGCTCTTAGTTCCATGGTGTATTTTTCTTTTTTAGATGACTGCCTAGGTGTTTTTGAGAACAGTTTCTCTGTTTCTATTCCAGACATTTTAGTGTAGGCAAGTATTGTTGTGTATTGTAGCAACATTTATGCTCAATGAGAGATTGATAGGTTAAACAGTGAGTCTTAGGGGATTAGCTTAGGTCTTCCTCCTAGGTGTTTAAGATAAAACTCTCAAATTTAAAGACTGTTGTTCTATTTACCCCAAAACAGTACCAGGTGAGGAAGAAAAATCCCATGGCAAACCAGGGAGATTTACAGATTCAATTTTTATTTATCTTTTTTTTTTCCCACTGGCTTCTTTACTGTCTCTTGGAAGAGGTCTTTAGAAGTTCTCTGCCTCCAGAGAGCTTGCTTTCACAGCATCTCTAATTCGTCCAAATTGACGCATGTAAAAAAGTTAGTCTTAAAATCTTCTGTCACATCTGCCAACTTCTCAACATTTTACAGGAAATACTTCCCAAGAGAATCATTACATTCACCCTAGTGTGCTGGTTAAAAGGACTCTGGCTGTCATTGGGATACTTGCCATCTGGAATGTAGAGAAAATTACTCTCTCTAATATGGTAACTACTGGGAACCTCACTGAAAGAGTGGGCCCCCTTTGTGCTAGGTGATTCATTTAAAAGAAATGGAAAAAAAAAGCCTAATTATTGATCCTTAGAGCATGCAATTCACATTTTAGACAGAATTAAATGGATTAGAGATATTAAAAGTAAGGAGGATATAATAATAAAGCAGAACTAGAAAAACTTAGTTTACCACAGAGTAAGGACAGTTAAGAGCAGTCACATGATTTATTAGATGGACAGCTGTGGTAGGCTTTTTTTTCCAACAAATAATGAGAGAAAACCTCTCTAAATTAAGTAGCTTTTGAATTAATTGCTATTTCTCTTTTTCAGATCGTGTTTTTGTATTGCTTTTTTCTGGCCAACCCTGAAGGAATTATAAAAGTAAAGCTTCCTTTCTGTGAAGTGTGATAGGGGTTTATGGAGCGAACTAGATTCTAAACTCTTTATCTGTTCTTTAGCACTGTCAACTGCTAGACACTAACTCACCTTCCTGTAAGGGTAGCAAGTCCCCTTATTTACCACCTGCTTCTGTCCTGGATTTGAGTCCAGCTGGTACCCAGGCTGCAAGAGAGGACTGGAGGAGAGAAGCTGCTGCTGTTTTAGCAGTGGAAAGATCTGCAGGGCTTCTTGTGAGACTGGGCACTTAAACAAGCTGGTGGTGTTTTTTGCGACTCAGTTTTCAGATGGCTTTTGCTTCCCTTGATTTCTGTGCTGCTGAAGTAAAAAACAAGTAGGTAAGTGTGTGTTTTATCTCATTAAGCTAGAACCTGAATTCTAGCTTATATCTAAGATGGTTAGGATTAATATTAGATCAGATACCATCCCTATCAGAACGTTTTCAAGAACATATGAAATAGTTACTGTAGTGTGTTTTTCCTAGACAATATTACATTTTCAGGTTTAGAATGACTGAGTAGAGGACATACCACTGGGACAATAAGATAGAATTCTCATTCTTACTGTTCATTTGTGTTCCCTGGATACTGATTTCAACAAAATAAATTTGGTTTGGACTTAGAATTTTTTTTCAAGAGATGTAATTCTAAAAAAAGAAACGTGCTTAGCATTGTTTAGCATTGCATCCAAAAATGGTTACAAACTTTAAACAATAAACTGGATGTTAAATGTCTACTGCTTTTAAAAAATGATTCTGAGATTTTCACTGTAGAAAGAATAAATTTTTCCTTAGGAATAAGTATTTTACCAAAATGAAAAAATTTTCAAAGTTTGTTAGAGTGAGAAAGCTGACATAACTGGTATCTGTGGCCCTTTGAAATGATTTTAATTACAATCATTTTGAGTTTGATGTAGAAACATGAGTGGGTTTTCTTCCAGCCATCTTACCATTTTTATCTCTGATACATGGTTTTGTCAGGACTCTGTTCACTGGTGATTATCATATGATACCTTTTCCTTTCCATAGTTCATTTTCTAGGCCTTGTGGCAAAGTAATGGAATTCTTCACTGGTGAAAATTCTGAAGGATACTATTCCTTACAAAACCTGATTAACTTCTTTATTTGCTTGTATCGATTTCCTCTATTTTAGAAAAGGGCAGGAAGGAAGAGAAATGCTGCTGCTTTCAGTACTATGGAGGAAATAGACACCATATAATAAATGTGTATTGACAGCAGAAGCACAGATGTATATCACAGTGAGTGCTGAGAGGGAAATCAAAGCAGCCATTATATTCTGGTATGTTACTTGCCTGCATTCTACTCCACCTCAAGGACATTAAGTTTTCATCCCAAGTTCTCCCTCGTAATTTCCAAATCTGTGCAGCAAGATGAAATAAAATCAGTATCCAAATGAGGACTTCATATGAGAATCTTACTGGTAGAAATGAGCAAAACTTCACTTGTTCATAAAATCGTTTGGAAGGTGTAGCCGAGTGTAGGTACAGCTTTTAAATCTGCAAAATGTCAAAATATCAGAATTTGTTAGATGATACTGTTATTTTGAGGATGGGTTAAAATATTTATTATCATAGTGATGTGAAAGTCAATCTTGAATCTAGTAATTTACTTCTTAAAAAAATTTTCTCACCCATTACATTGTATTAGTTTTTGGAGTTTGTTAGTCAAAAATTGCATGCCACTGGAAAGTAAATAGCAGGAAAATGAATAGACTTGAAAAAATGGAAATGAAGCCTAGAATTAATATCAATCATTCCAAGATCTGCCATCTCTCCACAATGAATTGAATAAAAACATTATTTTGTATGTTCTTGTGAAATTCTTATTTCATGAGAAAAATGTAATTAATAAAGAGACAGTACATCTCTACAGTTTCTGTAGGCTTCAGCCTACATGGACGTGAAGACTTTACATCATCTCTTTTTAGGGGGCCTTTGGAAAAGGTTTTTGGTATTGTACGACTACATTTCCAATAGTGTCAATAACATTCTGAAATGTACCGCTAAAATAGCATTATAGATTGTATACACAAACTCATATAAGAATATCTGGATTGATGGACCCACCCAGTATGTATAAACATATAATGTTCTCATGTGAGCATGTGTTCATATGAGAATTTCATCAGAGGCTTGTGTTAAGATAATTGTGGACTGACACAATTACCAGGAAGAATTAATTCCCCTATTCAAGGTCTTAAGAAGGGCTGTTCTAGCATTTTCTTATGTCGCACATTCAGCCTCTTGCTTAAACTATATTTAAAAATCAGATAAATAACTTTATTATTCTTTTATTAAATATTCACTTGCCATTTAAGTTTCAGTAGTGCTTTGATAAAACTGCAGTACAGAACTGGGTTTGCAATAGAATGGTTTTATTTTTCTGCCATTTTGCAGGCATTGAACATT
Source organism: Gymnorhina tibicen (assembly GCA_013399875.1). NCBI lineage: Eukaryota > Metazoa > Chordata > Aves > Passeriformes > Artamidae > Gymnorhina > Gymnorhina tibicen. The sequence continues at coordinate 4,568,129 of VXAZ01009477.1, forward strand.
AAATAAGTGAGACAGTTTGGCCACAAGTGAATTTCTTTCCTAAATGTCCGACAAGAAAATGTAGTAAAAAAAAACCCCAAACTGGCAGAGCGTTGAAAGACAGATACCCATGAGGAAAAAAAAAAATCAAATAAATGGAAGAGCTGCAGGTAAGGCCTTTGGAAGCTTTATTTTACTGAATATTTGATGAAAAACCTGCAGATCTCTGCAGTGTGAATCTAGTGAAATCCCTGTTGGCAGTTAAGAGTTAGTTTTCCAGGATTTGCAGTGATTTAATCTGTCCAACATTCCTGTCTGATAGAGAGGAGAGGTCATAGCAGAGACAGCAGTGAACATAATGAACAACTAACTTAAACAGCACCTTTGCATGTGGGTCTGTGCAAGAAAGAAGAAATGATTGGAAGGTTTCTTAGTTTCTTAATCAAGGATACATATTTTGATGTTCCAAAGTACTGTGACAAGAAGATACCTTAGAACTTAAAAAAAATATTTTTTTTGTGAATACTGTCGGTGTTAAACAGAAAGTGAAGCTTAAATATGAAGACTTCCTTCATCCCTTACAAATGTGGCAGTATGGGCTGGAAGAGAAATCAAAGTGTCATTTAATACAGATACCCTGAGCAAGAAAAGGGCATTAGCAAATGACTGTTACTTCTGGGCGTTCTAGCACATATACATAATATTTTGGATCATGTATGTTTTTGACAGAAAGAAAATACTTGTGGGTTTGTGTGGTAATGGATTTATCACCTCTTTGCTGGTTTTTAAAATTTAAGGAAACCATGTAGCCTTCCATTTAGCTGATAAAATGTAGGCAGTCTTTCAGATAGAAAGTTTGGTTATGATTTGGTTGTGGGTTTTTTTGTGTGTGTTTGTCATTTAAAAGAAATTGTTCCTGCAGATGGTCAAATTGGAAGAAAATACAAAAAATATTATACAGCATGGATAGTGCATTTATTTAGTTACAAAGTCCCAAGATGTCAGCTTGATTTTTTGGAAGTAATTGATATGTTGCTAACTAGTACACTGAGAATAATATGAAACGTGTTGAAATGCTCTTCAAACTAATGTGTAATTGCGACACCTAAACAAAGAAAATAATCTGAATTAATTTCTTGTATAAGAGCATTTTTGGAGTCCAAAGCATTCTGGTCTTACTACTTATATTGGTCCACTGTATAATTTAAAAGGGTCAACCAGATTTTTCAAAAATGGGATATTGAGATAAAAGTCTGAGCTTCATACTTTGGGGTCTGAATTTCAGAAGAAATTGAGTAGGCCAGTGGTCCTCTGAAGGATCTACAGAAGATATTGTGATATTTCTGTCATTGAAATCTGTTGCGGGTGTGTGGTCGTTTAGGTTGGATTTTTTTTTTTTTTTTTAGTGGATGCTTACCTTAAGAACCTTGGTTCTTGATTCAAAAAACCCACTTAGAATCTTACTCAAGGCCCGGTAGGTTTAAAGGTAGGTGCTTGAAGCCAGGGTGCACTTCTTGAATAGATGTAATAATAATGGTTCTATATGATTCTATGAAAAGACAGCTCTGTTTTGAGAGAGAGAGCTGCTTGCTGATTTGCAAAAGGTAAATGTTAATGCATTTACACTCGTAATGAGTGTTGTACAATAGGGATAAAAAATGAGATGAGAAATGCTGAAATGATTCCAGTGTGATTACATCCAAATTATACTGCTCATTTCTTTCAGAACAAAAAACAATGGCAGGCTAATGAGAGCTCTACTCTTTCTTAATAGAATAAAGCTATTAACCAACTGGTTCTGCAAATTTTTGTTTCTTGCAGTTTGCATCTGTTCAAATGGCATTCTAGAGATAAAACCAGTTTGATTCTCTTAGCTCCTGAAGTCACATAAAAGCCTAGACAAGTACTGTGGATGCAGTTATATTTTCAGTGATGCATCACTTCATTCAGCCTTAGGTCTAAAATAATAATATTAAGTCACTATCTGGGCATTATGTCCTTCCAGCAATATGCTGTTTTTTCAAATCACATCATAAAATTATTTATGGATTATTTGCAGAATTCATTCCCTTCTTTATATCAAGTTTCAATGAAGATAATATAAGTCAGAGACAGGACAACACTAAATGTCTTCATGCAACACTGCTTTTGAGAAGTAAAATAATCTTACCACTTCTAGGAATGGCACCGAGCAAGTTAAATTATGGGCAGGTAAGCTTGAAGCAGAATGCAGGGTTTTTACATGTGTAAGTTTAGGAGTGATTAAAGTATTTAAGTCAGCCAGGCTTGTGATCTGAGACTGATGTTTTCTTATTAATATTTGCTGAGGTTGGGAGTGGAGGATAGGGACAGGGACCAGGAGGAACCTTTTTCCCCAAGCTGGGAAATGCCAGCGTCTCATTTTGAAATGTTCAAATTTTATGTTTCCTCTTCGGTTGTAAAAAACTGTTTCAAGGGACTCCAAAACCAGAAGATTGCTTTTGAGAGAGGCAAAGACTCTGTCTTCAGGTGTTTTCCTTTAAACAGAGCTCTGACTGTACGTAGGGCTGCAAATCCCAGTGAAATGCAAATTCAGTACCTCAAATTCAGTGCCTCACTGCTACCATCCTGTTCTTCCATGGGTGAGGAAGACTACTGGAAATCTTCTGTCAATCTTCACATGTTCATACTACCCATTTCTAGTGTGAGTGTGCCTTGTGCTGGTGAGAAGTCTGGGAAGCAGATGGAATGCAGCCCTCATGACACTCCGTGGTGCAGCCAGATCAGTCGGTAAAATTGCTGAGTGTTGGATGAGACTGGCACACGGATGAGAGTGAGCTGAATTAAAGCTGAGAAAGCTGAGCTCAGAGAAGATGTTAGTTGGCAGCGTGAATTGAGGAAGATCTGTTAGGCATAATATCATATGCTGTGGCCGAGTACTGACTGCCCTCTGTCAAGTGTGTTCTGAGTCTGGGCCTGTAGTGACTCCTACCTGCTACTGGACTGCAGCAGCAGCGGCCACCACTGTTTGTTTCTCTTTGGCCAGTTGGCCCGTGTTACTGTACTTTGGCAGAGCTCTGCCGTGCAGGTCATGCAGTTCTTTTTTTAATGTTTGTTTTTTTTTCATGCGTTTACTAGGTTTAATCTACAGTGTAATGACTCTTCTTCAAATGGGCAGGGTCTGCAACCTAAGTATTCATACTGTGGGAGATAAAAGATTATGAATCACTCAATTATCTAAATACCTATGAAGAAGCTATAGGCAAGAACAAATGCTGTTTGTTTTTGAGTCTCCTCAGGAGCTCGCTGTTCAAGTTCTCATTAGTTTTTCTCCCAAGTATATACTGTANATATGCTGTGGCCGAGTACTGACTGCCCTCTGTCAAGTGTGTTCTGAGTCTGGGCCTGTAGTGACTCCTACCTGCTACTGGACTGCAGCAGCAGCGGCCACCACTGTTTCTGTTTCTCTTTGGCCAGTTGGCCCGTGTTACTGTACTTTGGCAGAGCTCTGCCGTGCAGGTCATGCAGTTCTTTTTTTAATGTTTGTTTTTTTTTCATGCGTTTACTAGGTTTAATCTACAGTGTAATGACTCTTCTTCAAATGGGCAGGGTCTGCAACCTAAGTATTCATACTGTGGGAGATAAAAGATTATGAATCACTCAATTATCTAAATACCTATGAAGAAGCTATAGGCAAGAACAAATGCTGTTTGTTTTTGAGTCTCCTCAGGAGCTCACTGTTCAAGTTCTCATTAGTTTTTCTCCCAAGTATATACTGTATTGGATTTGTTCAGTCATTCTCCCTAGACTCTCACCAAGAGCTGTGTATAACCTAGCAATGTATGTGCTATATTTCGTGATGGCTTTGTCACAAAGAAACAATTCACATGAGTTCATGACACTCAGAATGTGTTGGATACTGCCTTTCTTTAGGGAAACAATTACAGCATGCCAGTATGTTCCATTTAAAGAAGGTGTTTAAAAATAGTAAGTGGTTCTAGAGAATTTCCAGGCTCACAAAGAGCAGACATGCTACAGTTTATCTCAGTTTGTAGAGGAACACCATCTGAGTGCTGAACTGAACTTTGGTCAAGATAACAGGGTGTTAGGATTCAGAATAACTAATGATGAGCCACAAGAAATACCAGGAAAGGTTCTGATTGTTTTAAATATCTTGCTGAATGTGTTGGTGGGATTTGTTTTGTTTGTTTTTAAAGACCATCATTGCTGTTACAGTAGGTCCAAAAGTAGTATTCTAGTATTCCCAAGTTTACTCTAAGCCACGAAGTACCTCATAGTGATACAAGAATTGTGTTACTAAGATATATCCATTAAGATCACTAAGTTTTATACAAGGTATGTGTCACTAAGATACATACAAGAGTGAGTGTTTTGTTTTTCAGACACAGTCAGTAATTCAGACCTTCATTATAGTTCTTTTAGTAAGAAACTGGGAAGAGATGTAGAGTTTAAGAAGAGTTCTTTCATTTTTATTGACTGATTTTAAACTGATAGGTAATATACTGATTTCAAAATCTCACTGATTTATCCCATTTTTATGGATTATGCACATTGAAAATTCTTCACACCAAATATACAGTTTTTTTTAGCGTGTGATATGTCAGAACTTTATTACTGTATTTTTATAAAGGCACTGCATATTTTGTTTTGAATTGCAGCCATTGAAGTCATGATGGTGTCAGATTTCATATATTGTTACCTGTCTGGTGGTGGTAAGCATGAGATAGAGGAGTGGAAGAAAGTGCCTGTGCTAGAAACACATAAGTTGAATAGTCGAGGCCTTGTACTTGCCTTGTACTTGCACTGTCTCTCGCTGTCTGATCTAAGCATTTCTCTTGTTTTTTCTCTGACAGCAGCCAAGACCTCTGGTGCATTACCTCTGGTAATGTGGGAACAGGTGTGCATTTGTGCGAGTATATATATATATATATATATATATATATGCGATCGTGAGGTAACGTTGTCTGAAGAACTGGGCTGCATGATTGGGCTAGCAAATGTTACATACCTTGGCTTCTGTAAACGCAAGGTGGGTAGCACACTCTCAGCTGCAGTGCAGCAGCCATTCCACTGCTTTATAATTCTCTTGATAGATCTGTATTTCTCTTCAGTTAGAAAAATATAGATTGAACTTAATGGGAAGACTCAGTTGATGGTTGTGTCGGCATGATCCCCTGGAATTGTCATGTTTTCTGCCAGACAGGCGGTAGAGATGGAAAGTGGAGCCTGTGTGAAACCAGTGGAAAAATAGCTACAATTAGTGGTAACAGAGAGGGAAGTATGTGGCCTTTGTGCAGCTCTGGGACATCCCAAAGTCATTAGAATCTTTTTCACAGAATCTTTTCCACAGAATCAGTTAGGTTGGAAAAGACTTCTGAGATCATCAAGGCCAACCTATGACTGAACACCCCCATGTCAACTGGCTCATGGCACTGAGTGCTACCTCCAGTCTTTCCTTGAACATCTCCAAGGATGGTGACTCCACCACCTCCCTGGGCAGCCCATTTGAAGGCCATTTTGTCTAAAAGCTACTCAGTCCTAGTAGGACTGAAAAGCAGTCGTGACAGTAAACATGCTCTCTCCTTCTCTGGCTATATGGAGGTTTAAATTCTGCTGTCTGTATCTGTGAAGGCTTATTCTATGCAACTTCTGTTCATATGGATTATGCTGCTATTATTCAAAGTTTTCTGGAAGTTGTTTTGTTTGTTTGTTTGGGGTGGGTTTTAAAATTATTCTCTCTGTCTTTACTTTAGTGTAAAAACCTTGTATTGCCTAAAAACCTTGCTGGTGGAAGTGCATAATTGTATATATTAATAATTGTATCTGTTACTAGAGTCTTGATTAAGGCAATTTCATCTGCCAGAGGGCCTTGTCCTTCTTTATTATACTCAGACATGTTGAATTTGCATTCAGCTGACTACAGTCAAAGATTTCTAGTGAAAATCAAAGTCCCAAAACAGCATCTTCTCTCTTTTATTAATAAAACATGAAACTAGCTGTTTCTGTTCCCTCCATATTGACTTTAAATATATAAGCAAGAACATTGTAACTTGAAAGCAACATTTTACTCTGACATTCGTTATACACTGGGTCTCTGAAGCCTAAGAATGTCCAAGAAGCAGTGTTGCTTTTGAAAAAGGCAGAATCATCTACTTGAGGAAGATATCTGATACTTCTGGAATGAGAAATCTTGACAGGGAAGTTGATACTTACTAGTCAAAGTGTTTGTTCAGGTAAACTGTTTGATGTTCTGCACAGCATATGGTAGGTTCATGTGTATCTGCCACATAAATGTGGCATATATTTACTTCTTAAATTTCTTAAGCTTAGTTGTCTTTAGTATCTTAATGTGGTGGAGGAATCATCATCTTCATTCTCCTTTTTTAACATGTCTTGTGGTTAAAACTTGTCTTCAGTTGTGACTTTTTTTTCTTGGTGCTATTGTACCACAGGCACACCCTGCTCTCTTGAGCAGGGAGAGCCCTTCTGTGACCTGAGTGGTCTAAGGCTGAAAAGAGAATCAAGCTCAGATCTTGACCAAATAGTGTTCTTTGGACCACTTCAATATTTTTTCTTTCAAAACGATCTGTTTTTCCATTTCAAACAAAAAGACTGGATGATCGCATACCTCCCTTCCCCCCTTCTTTGAAATAGGACTAAATTAATTGATGTCTCTCCTTTTGGCTATATGACAGACAAGTCCTGTCAGCATCTTTTGTCTCATTGCATTCCTGCTGGGAGAGGCAAGGCTTCTTGCCAGGCTAGTTCAAGATTGTCTCCCTTAAGAATACTTCCAGTAACCCTCTACCCTCATTAGAAACCCCAGCTTCTCTTTAGTTGCAGTATTCAGGAGCTCTGCTGAAATCAAGAGTGATGCCAATGAGCAGATGAATGTGAAGTTCTTAGTGTGGAGTTCTTAGTCTTTGCTCGTCTTTAGCCACAGTCTTTACCACTCAGAAAATCAGTACAGCTAAATGGAAACGAACATTTGAAAATGAGAGAAGATTGATAGGTAAGCCTACCTCTGGAGGCTTAGTGGATTGTGTCCAAGATCCTTCAAAGAAGGGTCTTTGTATTAAAACTCTCTGTAATACAATCTAATCAGAATACATTATGTTTTTACTTCCTTTGCTCTGAAGAGTGAGCAGTAGGAAATTTGGCATTCATGGCTTCTATAGCTTTGAAAAACTCTTAACGTTCTTCATAACATACCTTTTGTACATGTGTTAGAAAACTTTAACAAATATAACATAACATCTGTGCTGTAATTCGGCAAATTAGGATCTGTAGTTTTTCACCATTATGAGAGGGATGTTCATATTAAAAAACTAGAATAAGAAGTTTACCCCTTGGTCATTGATCATGTGACTCACTAAGATCTTTCTCCCCCCGGACTACAATAATGCAGCTATTTCCAAGATCTTTGTGAGAGTTGCCATCAGAATTGCTGTATCTTCCTGACAGAACTCGCTCAAGTTCACTATGGAATATTAAGGAGAAGACAGGCTAATGTAATGTCACATTGCACTTGAAAAAACTGTGTCAGGCGAAGCTGTAGAGCTGTGAGGTCATTTGAGGACTATGAAATTACTGCTTGAATAAGAGAGAGCCCTGGATTAGTCCCTTTAAAATATAATGGGAGAAATAAGTATCCCCTTGGCAACATTTGCATTCAGTAATCAAATGGAGCTTGAATTAAAGCCCCTCAGCATACAACTACTGTGAATGCAGTAAATGCTGTGGCAAACAGGTCATGCCTGTGACAGTTCTTATGCTGCTGCTTGTATGGTACCTAGTGAGGTATGTCCTAAATCGTCTAAGAAGGCAGCAAAAACTTTTGGAGAAAGAAGCAGCCAACCTCTTGGCTCGATATTCTCATCCTTATTCAAAGCTTGCCCTGCTGCAGGGACTGTTCTACCCAGCTCCACTCACCCTCCCCTGCTGGATGTCTGTGACAGCGTAGTGAAAAGATCCAGAGAACAGTGTAGCATCAATCTATCATTAGTAAAATTTATAGTGTTTGAGAACTAAATTAATTAGTGCCTACCATGAGAGAACTTACTGAATATCCCAGGAAAAAGAGAAGATTATGACAAAGATGTATGTAGGAGTACAGTGGCCTCTACTCATTAGTTGCAATGTTAAGAGTGGGGAAGAAGTCAGTTTCAAGGATCTGCTTGGGTAGAAGATAACTGGATCATGTATGAAGGCATAACACAGTAAAAATAGTGTAATGGTGATAAAAAGGAATGTATTTTATTGTGGTTTCTGTCTTTGGCATTTCCTTAATTTGCAGTAACTTCTAAATTTCTAAATCCTTGTTTATTTGCAACTTTTGGCAGGGAGAATTGATCACTGTCTTTCTGAAATTCTTTTGTTATTCTTGTCCTTTAAAATCAGCAAAAAATCACAAAACAAAATACAAAACTGTGCAGATGAATGAAGCATTAAAAAAAAATCATTAGAAAATTTAGTGGTCCAATCCGTTTAGAATCATAGCTGAGAAACTTACTTTTCGTTCTCCTTCTCTCTGACTCTCATTGCAGACACTGAATAAAAGTACTAGAAGACCAGATATCTGAACTTTTTCCTCTGTCTTTATGGTCCCTGAATTTTGGACACCATTGTAATGCATGATGTTGTCAGGGAATAGTACAGTATGAGGAAAAAGAGGGAAAAATAACATGATGAAGATTATTGGTGAGACAGGGATGAGGAGCAGAGTAGGCTGAGAAGAGTAGGAAAACGTTGAGATTGGAGAAGAGGAAAATTCTTTGGATGAGGTGCAGGTGAGAAAAGGAAGCAATAGAAAATAAAGAAAGTGAACAGAGATTGGAAAACAAAAGTTGGAGGGAGGATAAGTGAGGAAGGACTTTAGAAGATAAGGCTAGAGCACAGTAGAAAGATGATAAGGTGGAAGGTCTTTCTCCCCTGTGAAGAAATGGATGAAAATGATAAACAAACTCCACACTAAGAGAGAGAGTGAATGATCCTTCAGTGATTCCACAGCCAGTGTTGTGTAGGAGCCATGTAAATGGGAAAGAGAAACTAAATTAGAGAGAAATCAACACTGCAAAAACAAGAGTTTTTATGCCTTATGAAGAAGAGAAGATTGGGAAGGGTTTAGCTTAATGAAAACCCCCCACAAGTCCATTCATTCATGTCTGTCTACATCATAAGGACCCTGAGGGCACTCGCATTGCTGTCCCTGCACAGCCCCTCATGGCTCCCCTCCCAGCCTGTCCAAGTACTGGGACTCCATGTCAGCCCCCTTGGCCCTCAGCCCCAGCAGCACTGCAGCAGGGTCAGTCTCCAGGTGTCCACAGCTCTGCTCTGCCCTGCCACTGGCCATGCTGAGCCATGCTCACTGGTGGCCCACATCCAGCCTAGATTTGGACTGACTCTGGGGAGTGCCCAGTGTCTGAGGCTGGGAGGTGGGATGAGCCTTGGCTTACCAGACCTAGAGGCACACCCACTGTGGGGATCCCCCTCTGCTCCTGGGCCCTGGCACTTACAGAGCTTTGTCTTGACATGCACATGGTTGGCCCGTTATAGCCTAACAATTTTTTCTCCTTTAAAACACTGTGAGGTCAAGCAATGTTGTTGTTGACATTCACAAATGATTGGCAAAATGCTGATTGTGTTGCATGGAACATGCAAGTTAGAGGAGCAGTTTGTAGCACCACATATTTATTAGGCTAGCTAAATGTTTAGATGTGAAGTTGCTTTCCTGGGTCTGCCCTTGTCTCCTAAAGTCCTAAAGGCTGTTCTTATGCTCCCAAAACTGGAGGGGAGTTCTTCTAAAGGAGAATACATTCTACTAGACAGCTGAAGGCTTTTCTTCTGGAGGAAGTTCCTGGAAGCAGTGTTGCTGGTGAGCTATAGGGAGAAGGCAGAAGGTTTGCTGATTGTGCAGAATTACTTTATTTGTAGACTAGAAGTCTGTATTTTCTCGCTAAATGGTTTTGTTTCAAACTTTTAGTCTTGGAATTACTTCTTGCTAGTTGATCAGGCAATTTCTTAACTGTGCTTCCAGTAATACTGTGTTTATCAGTGTACTCAAGATGATAGCTCCAATTATTTTCTTTTAACTGCAGACCAGATTGTAAATGCTGTTGCACAGTTGAAAGTTTCATAGCTGGACAAAAGAGAAGTACTTAATGGAAGTGGGGAAATACACTGTGCTGCATATACAGAGAAAATTGCATCTTTTTTTTTTTTTTAGTAAAATGATAAAAATAACAAGAATAAATCTTGAACTACATTCATACACTTGCACATGCAGTGTAGATACAGAAGAAATATTTCAGATTTTTTTTTTTTTTTGCAAAGCCAGCACAAGGCATGTAAATCACCTATTTTGTAGGACTCAGTATGAACCAGTAATGGAATGTAGTTATGAGGAAGGGAAATGCAAATATAGGGTATGTCACAAAAGGTGTTTCCAGTAGAAAATAATAATATCATTGTATTAAGTCACTGATGAGAACTGTTCTGTAATTGTAACTGTAGTTCTTGCCCCTTTTGTTCAAGAACTGCAAAATTTGACTATGGGCTGGTTATAACAAAAGGGAGATTGACTGGGGAGAGTTTCCCTTGTTTAGCCTAGGAGAATGCAACTTAGATTGTGGCCTTTAAAAATGTTGAGGATATAAACATCACGGAGGAATAAGAATTATTTAATCTTAAAGACCATGCTGGCACTAAAACCAAAGGGTATAAACTGATCCTGAATAAGCTTAGCCTGAATTTAGAAGATGGTTTCTAATTCTCGGAGGAGTAAGACTTCATGCTGCTCCTGGATACAAAGATGAAGAACAAAAGAGAACTATGGTAAAAGCAGACCTTAGTAGGTTGTTTGATATTCTCAGATGATGTCTGTGATGATAGAAGAAAGGATGGAAACAAAGGCTCAGAAGCTTCCCTGTAGTTTTGATTTTGCTCCTGTGCACATATTCAGATTGTCATTTTACTGGAGAGAATCAAAAGAGTTATCTGGAGTACTTTGTTTATCATCCTGGAGACAGTTTTTGTATAAGACCCTATTTGTTTTATTTTTATTCCGAACTACTGAGGAAATAATGAGCGGATCATTCTTAAATGACTGATCCGTATTTGTCAGTCGGTGACAAATGCCTCATTGGTGTGCCAACATTTAAAGTGAACTTTAGCAAGCTGGAATACTTAATCTAGTGCAGGCTCTTCCAGACTTGTGAGTCGTGACTCTGCTCTGGCATTGCCACCAACAGTAGCAACAGTAAAGAGATATGGAAAGATGCAAGAAATGCCGACCATTCTATGATTCATGTCTTGATTGCACTCCCTCGTTCAGTAGGGGAGTAGCTGATTTGCTTATTATGCAAACCTTCTAATGAGAAACTCTTTGCTATAAGCTCTGTAGAGGAAGCAGGATGTTCTTTCTGTAATCTTCTGTTCTTTAGGAAATCTCTATTTAATCTGTATTTTGCACTTCTTAAATTGTATCTCTTTGCTATGGACACAGTGCTCATGCATTTATAGTTGTATGAGATGGTTGTACTGTGGGCAGTAAAAACTTCACATGGACATGTGCAGGCCCAAAAGGACACAAGTTTCCTCAGGGAAGCCTAGGAAGCAGCCCATCCTCAGCTGCCTCAGCATGGACTCACAAACCTCTATAAAAATGACCATATATGTCTGACTCTGACAGCTATAATATGAAAAACCCAAACCAGACTGGCTGGTATATGCAGTCCAAACCAAATCCACAGTTTTAAGTAGTATGGTGACATCTTTCCTTTTGTTTTTTTGTCTATTCTTGAATGCCTTGCCTGATTTGCCTTAGCATCTCTAGGAAAAAAACCCAACTTTTGTGTAAGACAGTGACAACCCCTGAGCAAACAAGAACCATTTAAGCCTTTCCTTTTCTTTGAGCTCCCCGGTTGTGTTTTTTCCCCTCTTAACCCACTGTGGAGAGTCTGAAAAAACAAAATATAATGCAGAATTTGTAGCGACTCTGTTTCTTGCCAGGGAAGAGGGCTGGAAAAACAGCACAGCGTGTCATGGCTCCTTATGGATACTGTGAAGTCCTTGAAGAAATCCCATAGATTATAAGGATGTATATGTACATATATCTCTATATAAAGAAAATGTCAGAAAGGAACCTACTGAAAAAGAATGTTGATTTTCAATCCTTTAGCCTTAGGTGTAAGGTCCTGTGTACCTTTCATAGAATTTGATAAATTAATTTTTGGAGGTTCCTGTGTATTATCTGTTTTGCTTCTCACTCATGAAGAGTGATCTTCCTTTAAGTAATAATAATAATAATGAAGTGACAGTTGTTGGCAGAGAATTTGTTACATTTATTAAAGTACTATGCTAGCCTTTCAGACATAGATATATAAATGAGGTTGTCCTGATAATTTATTACTGACAAAATGCCAACAGCTTTCAACTGATTTTAAAGGCACAAAAGCAAAGAGGTAAAGAGAGAAACAGAGTGATGGTCTCTACAGACATCTTTTTACTATATGAGGTTAAATCAGGAGTAAACGTTATGTTGTGCATTCTTTTACATATCAGCTGAATAATGTGATGTGGACTACAGAGATTGTATTGTCATGATTATGCATGTGAGCTATTTATAAGGATGTAATTATCTAAGATTATTACCTTATTTAAACAGATATACTGTCAAGTTCAAAGACAGGAGTATTTTTTCATGTTTTTTTGTGTCACTTTCAAATCACTTTTAACAGCTGGTTACTTAAGCTTATATAAGAATGTGAATGACTTACATAATCTGGTGATTTTCCAGTTTTACGATGTAGAGGTTCTTACTCTTCCTCCGAGAACAATTCCTCTGCCGTATTGCTCTTCAGGAGTTACAATAGAGCGAGCCTTTAGGACAGACTTCAGGAAACACCAAAACAAGAAGTGACTCTCAGAATGCTGGATGCACTGACAGCTGAAAGCAGCTCTTCTCAGCCAGTTAACAAGGATGCCATTTAGTAGTCCTTAAAAGGTGATGGAATTTTGTCTGCTGCTGCCTTAGGATGGATAACTATTAGCTGTGACTAGAGGTTTATCTAGCTGTATGAGTGCAAAACCCAAAGAAAGCAGTATAAATATCTATTGAACAGGGTACAGTTATGTAATTGGCGGTTAGGGGTCATGGAAGAGGACAGTGGTGATAAGCTAAGGAATTCACGAAGGGGAAGTTTAAGTGTTACCCAGATGTTATTTATTCTTCTTTGATGAAGGGTAAAATGAAACAGATGCTTAGTAATAGTAGCTGGAACTCTCTTCTTAATGTTTCATTAAAAAATTACATTGCTGATAAGAGCTCAGAAAGTTTATTCTGGGGCATTATTGTCTGTGTTGATTCAGAGGAAGAGTGCCATCTGCAGAATCCTTAATCTTCCCTGCTGTAACAGCTCTGTCATGCCAGCAATGCTCAGATGTTGGTGGACAGGATTTACTCTTAGCTTGTGAGATCTGATGTGTTCAGCCTTTTCTAAGGAAATCGCCTAAAACCTGCTACAGAGCAGACTGCTTTTCAGTTGTACTAAGAAAACTTCATCTATAAGCTCCTTTCCCCAGTATTGTCCAAAAAAAGATTAAGATGCACATCCTTGTTCCTTTTATAATCTTCTCTAGATTAACTGTGAGGACGCAGGGGAAAAGAGATGAGTATTAGGTCAAAGTGTTTTAGAGGGGATGAAAAAAGCAGCTGCTGCAAAGCAAAAGCACGCACTCCCAGCCAAAATCCCACCACCCAACCACCCAAAAACCTGCACAGAAAAACCTCAGGGAAAAAGAGAGAGATAGGAGGCTTTCATTTATTTTTGTGGGTGTTTCCCACCTTCCCTCCCCATCTCACCCTACAACCCCCCTGCTTCTGGATATTAAACTCGGTTACTCTACATTGTGGCTCTCACCACTGTTTCTTAGGTGAGAAGGGAGGTGTTCTTTTTACTTTCATGAATATAATGGTTATTGAAAGTCTCTTTTTGAAGGGGCTATCATCTAGGGCAGGTTCTAACACATTTCTGTAGGCTTGTATTTAATATCTAAGCTTCTCCTGATGAATTCTCCTTCCAGAGTGCAATGAAAAAGTTAAATGAAAGAATGAAAGAGACATTAAATGAAATGCACATAGACAACTTTGACCTAGTAAAGCAAAAAGGAAAAACTGTTTTTCACTAGAAAAACAGAATCGAGACACAGCGAAGGAGAATAATCAGGGAAGCCAGGAAACAAGACTTGCTCTGACTGAAGTGGCCAGCGACGTAACAGAAGATGGCTCTTCACCTAGCACAGGGTCATGTTGGCAAGAAGTAGAGACTAAGATGCATCTTGCCATCGCTCACATGATGCTCACAAGCACACTGCAGACTGTCAGACAGCTGTGACTATCAGTGGCAAATGCCTGGAACCTGAGGATTAGAGCACTATTTCTGTATTTATATAAATACTTCTCCAGTGTCTTTGAAGCACGTAAGAAAGGAAGAGCGTCTGAATATTGTCTTTGCATCTTGGCAAGAGGGTCAGAGTCACGTAGAAGTGGGGTTTTCCTTCACAAGGAAAAGAGATATTGCTGAAAGTTTGTAGCTTTCATTGTGAATTGAAATTTAAGTTCTTTCTGGATTCAGAGGAACTGAAGACAGAATCCCAGAGAATCTGTGTGCCTTGCTGTAAAGCCAAGGAGCTGGCAGAACAAGCCTGTGTGACACCACGCTTGGTTGGTGGTCTGTCAAATCTGGCAGCCCAATAAGACAGAAAAAGGCAGAGAACGCCAGGAGGCTGCCAGCCCAGTGTCTTCACCTACAAAGTGGTGAGCAAGGGGCTTGGAAAGTCCAGGAATTCATTAGGTCTGGTGAAGGAGTGGGGTAGTTCAATTGGTGTGCAGTTGGGAACCAGCATCCCTGGGTGCCTCTAGGCAGAGAGGGCAGGAAGTGTCTTCAGCAGTCCCAAAGAAAATGGAAAGTTTTTCAAGTAATATCAAAGGCTTTGTGTGTGGTGATTGTTGTTAAGTCAAGAAGGAAGAAATTTTTTATGATGAGAATGAAACACTGGAACAGGTTGCCCAGAGCGGTGGTAGGTGTGACCAAGATGGTAGATGCTTCCTTCCAACCCAAACCATTCTAGTATATTCTTGTTGTTGTTGTTATTATTCTAATACCGCATTTTTCCCCAAAGAAAAGATAAAATTGTATTTTAGTGGAAAAATCCCGACTTGAAAGTTGCATGTTTTGATAGTTTGAAAAGAGTTGTGTGTATTTATCCTTAAGCTTTGGAGAGGGTGGATATGCAATGCAACTGTTTTTCTTTTATGCATCCCTTTGATCTGTTCATCTTTCCGGCCCACCTCACCTCCATCTGTAGGTTTGTTCCATCTGATATGCAGATTTGAGCCTTCTGGGATTGAGTTGTTTCTCTGTTGTGCCTAGTGCAGTGATATTTGTGAGCCAGAATCCATAGTTACTGAACTGTATCATCTTTGACAGTATTTCAGGTAACCTCTGAACAGTAAATATATAGGAGGCCTAAGAAATTCTTAGGAAACATATGAGAACTTGATCACAGGATGCAATGAATTTGAGGCCTTTAATTTTGCATCACAGGAAAAACTTGTCCATATTTTGATTTTATTGGTCACTAAAAAAACCCCACAGGTGTTTTTCTGAGCTGATTTTTGCTGCTTTTTTTTTTTTTTTTTTTTTCTGCTGT